>BNST01000435.1:0-283358 GCA_019650275.1 Xylocarpus granatum | reverse complement strand
TGGGTTTAGCTTTTAATAAATTGCAAAGAGAGACCGAAAATTTTGATGACTAACTTGATTGAACTTTATTTGTTGAAATAAACAGATCATTGACTTGATTTCAGCAGTGAAGGAATTGCATGGGTTTAGCTCTAGTGAGCTTAATAAATTACTAGAGAGACTCTGAAAATTTTTCGATTCAGTGCTGTACTGAGAAAGGATCATCAATACAGGTACAGCAGCCAGCAATAATGCTTTATCTTTGGTTATCAGATTTTTCTAATATCTTCATTTTCATTTAATCACAATTCTTGAATCATGTGGTGTCTTTCAGATTGATGTGGAAAAACTTGCAATCTTTCTTCCTCTGCACCTTATTGCAGTGCTTATATCATCTGAAAGAGATGAAAAATTGCTCAGATATTTGTTATGTGGTGTTCAGCTTTTGCATTCCTTGTTGGATCTAGCACCTCAGCACATTAAACTTGAGCAGGTTACTTTTAGAATCCTTGCCAAAGTTCTGTTTCATTCTATTTCTGTTAGGTTGCTTTTGTCTTTTTACTCTTTGAAGCATGCTGACCATCATGATTTCAAGAATATTACCATAATTGAAATTGAAAGGTTTGGGAGTTTATGTGACATGTGTTTACACCCTGTTGGACTAAATTATTTGTTGTCCTGAGCATCTTTGTGAATTTTTGATGTTTTCCTCTCTCTTTCTAGCAATCCATATGTTTTTATGTATGGAAGACTTTGGGAACCAAAAGTGCACAGAGCATGATTTTGTCCTAATATTTCATTTCTCTTTTGATAATGTCTACAGATCTTGCTTGATGATGTAAAGGTTTCTGAGCAGCTGCTTGATTTGGTGTTCTATTTGCTAATTGTTCTTGGGTCATTATAGACAGGTTCTTTTTAGTCCGTGCTCTTTTCTCATGTTTCATCTTACGACGCTACTTATCTATACTGAGAACTTGTTTTCTTAATGTAGGAATACCACAATTCAAGCCCCATGGTCCTCATGCATTCCACACTAGTGGCATGTAGTCTATATTTATTAACAGGATGTATATGTTCACAGTGGCAGGATCTTGTTCCAGTATTACTAGCACACCCCAAGGTACAATGTGACCTGGATGAATTTGTGTAGGCTAATAGACTGGGAAAACTCAGGGTCAGGCAAATTGCATGCTGTTGGATTGTTATTGTTCATCTATTGATTAGCCCTATTTTCAAGAGTTCATGGGGTGATTCATGTATGTACTTTGGGTGGTCTTGAACTCTTTGTGACAGGTTGACATATTTATGGATGCTGCATTTGGAGCTGTTCATGTAATAATCATGTTTCTCCAGATCAAGCTGTCAGAAAAACATTTTGATTTCTCTGTACAATCACCTTCTACTGATGAACAAGTGGTGAATTATATCTGCCAGCAATGTGAGGCTTCTTTACAGTATCTTCATTCACTGTGCCAACAGAAATTATTTCGGGAGCGCCTACTCAGGAATAAGGTTTTCAAGTTAGAATTCTCGTCATTTAGTTCTTTGAAATGAGGTGACATGTCAAAATGTGTCATTTCATGTTTTTTGCATTTTTGAAAACAATATGAGATATCCAGGTATATAATTTTACTGCACAAACAAGGTAGATAGTAACACAATACAAAAATTTTGATTGGCCAGAAAAATCATGGTAATAATGGTATCAATTATGGAATAATGTGTAAGATTGTCATAATTTGTCGATATACAAATGAATTCTCCTTGGCCCGGTCTCTTGATTTGGATGATTACCCTGTGCAGTAAATTTATTTGATATTCTCACAAAGATAAGTCATAACTTTTCACTATTCAGTAAAATCTCTGATTGTGTGCTATGTCAGGAACTATGTGGAGAGGGGGGTGTTCTTTATCTCACACAATCCATCTTGAAGTTAAGCATCATGCCACCATTTGTAGAGTCTTCCATGATTGTGGCTTCTGTTTCCCAGGCTGAAAGCTAAAGTCCTATCCATTGTAATTTCATTTATGCAAAATATTCAGTTTGCTTTTTTCATCTACTCTTGTTTTCTAGTCTTCATATCTTACCAGTGTAAACGTCATTTATTGATCCATTCATGGATTTCTTTTTGCAGCTGTTGAACTTGTGTGAAGCGGAGAGTATCTCGTACCTGGACGAGGTTGCCAGCTCTCCAGGAAGCCTAGATTTGGCAAAGTCTGTTGCTTTAGAGGTTGGTTTGCTGATGGCTATGAAAGATTTGTTAGAACTTGATGATACTGTCCTTCTCTCAGACAGTAAAGAGTGTTAGTGCAGCTTGTTAGTTGGCTGATAGGACCTCCCTTTTAATGGTTTTAGCCTAAAAGTCTACTAGAAGAAAGTTCTTTTGATGAATTAGTATTGCCATCCATTTTTTTGAATTTTTCGTCTGGCTCATTTCTCACAAATTTCTGTGGCATTTAACTCATGATCTACGTTCGATTATTCCTTTTCTATTATTTTGAAGAGGAGATAATGATTGGCGGTAATGATAATTTTAGTGTAGAGGTTTTGTTGTTAGTGCCCCTTGCCATCAATATGAGCTCTTCTTTTTTAGGATTTCATCTAGATTATCATTTCCATATATGATGCATTCTTTTACTGTCAGGTTGCTTTTGTGTAATCTGATTTGTCATGATATAGGTGCTTGACTTATTGAAGACTGTGCTTACTAAAGATCCCAAACATCTTAGCTCTTCTTCCGGCAGAACCTACCCAATGGGGCTTTTGCAACTTAATGCTATGCGTCTAGCTGATATATTCTCAGATGATTCCAATTTCCGATCGTATATTACAGTATGCTTTGTAAGCTATCACTTCTAAGTTTGAACTTCTGTCACACCTCCCATTGCTGCAAACTACTACTGGAGTGACTTCCTAAAGATACCTTTTATGATATTTTGAAGACTGTAAAATATGTATATATATATATATATATATGCAAAACTGCTGCACACAAATTTTCAAACATTGATATAAGAATGCCATGGTTGAAACCTAAAGTTAAAAGTAGCATTTAATGCTGCTAACTCAGCAATCCTATAAACCATTGGATTATATAGATTTATGATTGAAAATTTGTGTCTAAATTTAAGTCAAGAGGACCCCCACCATATATAAATGTATACATAATCTAGTGTTTTACCAAAGCCAAATTGAGTTTTGGTTTATGTAAAACTATGCTAAGTCTGCTGAATTGACAAGTAATTTTGGTGTGCAATTATGCATGTGCAAATCTATATGTGTTTTAGGGTTTGATGGCAAGATTTGTGACAGTATTTCTATATGTAACTCCAGACTCAAGTTCTGAGCGCAATATTCTCACTATCTCATGGAGATTTTTTGTTCATTTGGTGTTCTTCTGAATTCCCCATAAGAGAAGAAGATGCCACTGTGGAGTATGATCCATTTGCAGCAGCTGGATGGGTTTTGGATACAGTTTCATCTCTGAACATATCAAATACAACAAAAGTAGAATTCTCTTTGACCCAAAATACTATGCCCCAGGCTTCATATGCACATACTAGAACATCACTATTTGTTAAAATAATTGCAAATCTTCATTGTTTTGTTCCCAACATCTGTGAAGGTCAGTTCCTACTCAACATATAGTTAAATTGTCATGGCTGTTTTGTTTTATATCATTACTATAATTTTCTTGATTACTTTAATTGAAGCTTCTTTTTAATCCACAGAGCAGGAAAGAAATCTCTTTCTTAACAATTTTTTGGGGTGCTTGCAATTGGATCCATCTAAAGTGTTACCTGGATTTTCCTTCGCCTCTGGTCCTCAGAAAGCTACCACCATTTGCAGGAACCTGCGTTGGTGTCATTTTCTTATAATTTATTATTATTCATTTTTAAATTGACATAATTATATATGTCCTGCATTCCTTACAAGCGGCTTGTATGTCCAGGTTCATTGTTAAGTCAGGCAGAATCTTTAATTCCTATTTTTTTGAACGAGGAGGATGTAACGCTCTTAAGGTGAGCTGGTCTTCAACCATGCATCTTATTCCCTAGGATTCTTTTTAATGAATTGTGAAGAATATCATGGCAATTTTTGACAGTTATTGCTGTGATTTTTCATGAGAAATTTTAAACGTGGCATAGACAGAATTATCTTATGGGGATAGGCCAGCATCAGCCTTCTAATCTCAATTTAAACAAGAAACCCATTTTTGAATTTGTTTCATTGATGCATATGAATCTTTGTTCCACCTATATCTGAGACATAATAATTCTTTTTCAATCTGACAAGACAATGTTTTGTTCATTGGCTCTAGTCATCTTGTGTCAGTTTTCACTTGTTCTTTTGGTGCCTTGAACCTGAATTAAGCCACTTCTTTTTATTAGTATACTCCTCGGTACTTGTTACACATTGCTGGATTGTTTGGACAATATTTCATCTTGTATTACGGTGGAGCCACATTCCCTTTTATAAATGCAATCATTTCTTATTTTTTTCTTATCATCATCACTCATAAACTTTAACTTCTTAAGATGTCATATAATTAACTTTTATTCTTTTTTAATAAATGCCAAATGTTGGGTAACATGAATTATAGATGGACATAAAATTTGTGATGAATTTACAACCATTTTAACTGTACAATGAATGATGTTATCTGCTTCAACAATCATGCTCTGATTTTTAAATGTAATATTCTCCACAATCCCTTCATTATTGTGAGCTAAATTAAGATATCTAAACTGGCCACTTTGGGGTACCATTAAAATTTTTTGCATTAACTGTATTCTGTGTTTAAAGTTACTTGTTAGTCTCAACCCTTAGAATTTTGTAGTTCTAGTTCATAATAATTAGAAAGCAATATTAACATCTGGATCACTGAGTTTTATCTTTCACAAATAATGACATTTTTTGTTCATTTGTACTGTTTGTGAAAAAATAAAAACTCGGATCCAGATTAGAAAGTCATAGAAGGAAGAGTTAAGAATTTTTAGGGGTTCCTATGAGTCAGATTGTGCCTGTGAGTTATTGAATTCTCTGAATTTTGGATTCTGAAAAAAAATCATCAACATTTAATATTGTATCTGATGCGTTTGCTGTAGCAAAAGGGTATAATGGTTTGGACATGGACACAGATTTAGTATTATCAAAGTCTGTAACGAATGGTGCCATTTTATTGGCAATCTTTCCTTAAAACTATGTATAATATCTCATTAAAGTGATAAACAGTCCATTCGCAAAGTCCCATAGTCAAATTCATGACATTGTGCAGTCCCATGGCTAAATTCATTGACATTGTGCACATTCTTGATTGTCTTCTAAAGCTCAAAAAACACAATGAAGTAAAAAAGCATCTGCATAAATGAATTGTTAAAGGATTGTAATTTGGTGTATTCATTCACTTGTCTTGATGTTGGACAAAATGTCATCCCAATAGCTATGTAATTGTATATATGGGTCCGCATATAGTGCAAGTGTATGCTTTGACAAATTTGATATCTTCCATTTGACTTCACTGGCTATGTGGCGCATTTAACCTTTTTTGTGATTTGATTTTCTGTTTCAGATTTTTCTTTAGGCAATTAGAATCATTGATTAATTCTACCAAAATCAATGAAGATCGAGTTCAAGTAAAGCCTTTTTCTAATGTCAGTCTTTTGAAGAATACACACACAGACACACACATGTATACCCATTCTTTTGCTTTGGCAATTTCCTTGATATCTTCATAATAGTTAATTGTGTTATAATTATGCCTTGTGAAGCAGTTGCAGATGCAGGAAAGCAAACATGAGGAATCTGTTTCCTGTGATAAGTTCTCCAAACACGATATCAATGAGCATCATCAGGTTCTCAAAGCCATTCATTTACTCTCTACAATCTGTGTCACTTAGTTGTCTAATATAGTGATGTTGCATTCAAAAAATAATTTGGTCTAATAAATTTATTTGGTATTTAAGCCAATTGCCAAGGTTCAGGATATGAGACACATCAAGAGGCGAAGTGCAACATTGTACCTTAGTGATTTGCATGTTGTTGCATTCACTTTCAAGCGTACTCATCTGTTGTCTCGAGAATATTTAAAGATGATACAAATTGGTCAACTCTCAAGTTTAATGTTTGAGTTAAATTAGTAATTTGATGCAACTTTATTTTACGAACCTAACATAGTATCCTGAACGGTAAAGTTTGATTTGTGGTAGGAGGCTCAAAGTACAAGGGGAGGCCCATCACCCTCACAAAGGAAAGAACCTCCTAATCTTCTAAATAATGCAAATGGTAATGTGAGGGAGGAAATGTCAGAGACTTCAGCTTTCCAGGAGAACAAATTTGATAGCAGAATCAACCTTATTAATCAAGGGGATGATACAATGAGGCAAGATACCATAGAAGATAAAGATAAATATAAAGTGTGTGTCCCTGGAAACTTGAGAAACATTGACAAGGATGTTCAGATTGTTGGAAGTAGTGGTTCAGATACAAGTCCTGCAGGTGGAAAGAATTTTGTTGATCCAATAGACAATGTTGAGTTTCCAAAACCAAACAAGCCTATCAAAGAAAGTGGGGTTGGAAGCGTTCAAGACGAGGAGAAGGTTGAAACTGTTCAGAGTGAAGAAAAACAGCAGAGAAAACGGAAGCGAACCATAATGAATGATAAACAAATGTCACTTATTGAGAGAGCCCTCTTGGATGAACCAGATATGCAGCGAAATACATCTTCAATAAGATTATGGGCTACTAGATTAAGTCACCATGTGCGTAATATATACTTTATGAAAACTGTAACTTTTATATCTATTTACAAACACTGGACACATCTTCTTCCTTAAGGATCCTTCTTTGTGTTTTTCAGGGTTCCGAGGTAACATCTTCCCAGCTAAAAAACTGGTATGGTGTCTTCTTTCCATTTCAATGCAAACTGAAATGTTGCTCTTTTATATGAGATTGCGTTAGAAAATGAGTTAAAATTAGTAAAAATGAATTAAGATAGTGATCTTGCACATGAAAATATGTCTTGGCATTCTTTTGCTCCAACTATTCACATCAAGATATAGTTGCAGAATGTACAAGTTGCTTACCAGGTTATATTGGTATCGTGCTCAGGAAATTGTATTTATCTGAGTACTTCGTATTTTTTATTGGTTCCTATTGTCTTGAAATTGGTGTCATGCATCATCAACAGGATCAATAATCGGAAAGCTAGGCTAGCCCGTGCTAGTAAAGATGCTTGTGCACCTTCAGAGGCTGACAGTTCGTATCCCGGAAAGCAAAGTGGGCCAGTACTAAGGCAATCGCATAACTCGCCAGGCAGTCCTGGAGAAGACCATATTCCATCGAATGCCAAAGGTTCTGGAAGCTCGTCAAGAACTGGTGCTGGTGATAAGCCTGAGGCTTTAGCCGAATTTGTTCGGCCAAAACCAGGTCAATTTGTTGTGCTTGTAGATGCACTGGGAGGAGATATAGGTACGGGAAAAGTACATCAGGCATATGGTAAATGGAATGGAAAGAGCTTGGAGGAATCAGGAACGTGCGTTGTGGATGTAGTTGGGCTAAAGGCTGAGAGATGGACAGGGCTTCCATACCCAACTGACGCTACAGGTTCCTCATTCAGTGAGGCTGAAGCAAAGCTTGGGGTGATGAGAGTTATATGGGATTCAAACAAGATGCATGTTTTGCAGACCAGATGAACGCAGGTGATGCCAGAAGTAGCTCTACAGACGTTTTGGTTACCCACAAGCTGTAAAAAGTGTAGCCAGTATAGGTCAAGAACTAGCTTTAAGACGTGAATCAATAGGAGGTCAGTTTCTTTCTTACTCCTCTATGATAATTGATGCTTAAAATAAATATCCTAAAATGTGAGCTCGTCTAATACCTTCACTACAGCAAGATAACAGTGCTTGCTTCAACCTACAACACAAGGTAACTCAGGGTTGTTGTTAACCCATGGCCCCTGGACAATTTAATTAATTTTTTGGTGTTGTTAGTAGTTCATACAATCCACAAATACTGTTCTCATGGTGTTACAGCCCCAAGTTGATATTTGCAGACTGCATGTTCTGGGCACCAAATCTGTTTTTTGAATTGACTAATTGCGTATAATTGTTCATTTACCTACTGACACATGCCGTATTGGAGCACTTAAATCAATTAAAGCAGCGTTTGTAGAATTGAATGTTCTTATAAAAATAACCTAAAAATTAGTGTTCTGCACGAAGTAATTAGTTATAGAGCAACATTTGCCGGAACAGATTGATTTTGTATCAATTTAAATATTGGCCAATCCAGTTCCACACAAAAGCATGCCTCTCTGTCTCTTTAACTCTCATGTTCTTTTGAAAATTCCGCTATGACCAAAGGTTCGCTCTCTCTTGGAAGAACCAATAAATGGGATGCTTAGAATAGATGTTCCTTGGATGTTTGTAGAAATGATTGAATGAAAAATAAAAGTTGTGGTGGTTTGGTTCCGGGAAGCTATTGACTCAAACGAAGATGGGCAAGATGGTCGCTGTTAAAGACGGATCACCAGTCGCTCAAAACAACATAAACAAGCAGTTCAAAGTTTTGGACGAAATGAGAACAACAATGGAAGGACAGAACAGGACCCATTTGGCACTTGTGGCTGACGAAACAGCAGCAGTTCACTTCCAGTTCTGGCACGAGTGGGGTGATGGTTTTATGCCTAATGGCGTACTGTCATACAACAAAAACAATCTTGTGCTGAGAGCAGGTAAGCGAGGTAAAGTAGAAAAAAGTCGGCGCGTCTACGATGGCGTTTGTGGGGACACCAAATATGAGCTCCTGATCACGATAATTCCAAGAGAGATGTGCAAGAAACTGTTATTTCTACACATTCGCGAAATTTTCCTGCCGTACCCTGATGTCATGGGTCATCAATTGTTTTGTCCACCAGGTGAAGTAGGAACTCTGCATTTGGCTGTCAAGCCATCAAGACCTAAAAATAAATGGCTCTTTCATTGTTGGCTTGGCGATTGTTCAACTCTGGCACTTCTTAAGACGCACGCTCGCATACCAGAAGGAGAAGAAGTAGAGAAAGAACTGGAAATTTACAATCATAAAAACATGCCAAAACGACATTAAGAGAAATTTACAATCATAAAAAACATGCCAAAACGACATTAAGTAATCAATTTATAAAGAACTCGTGAGAATTTATAGGCATTTATGTTATAATACAACGGTTGAAAAATCAACCTCCCTTGCAGCAGAAAAAACTCTAGCCTTCAGACTAAATTATACATAAATTAATTACATTCCATGGTCTAAAGCTAACACTTTTGAAACTCTAAATCAATGATTACCCCAGACAAGTTGCTGTCTCCTGCCAAATATATCTTAAAGAATACAACACGAGCACAATGTGGCTCATATTCCGCCAGACTTTTTGAGTTTTAGCAGACTGATGATCCGGCTGGCGAAATAATAATGTAAGTCCTACAACAAGATGCTAACTTACAAAAATCAGTCAGACCACATCATATATATGCAAGCGAGTTCCGATCAAGGTTGGGCTGTGGGCGACCGCGAGTTGGAGTAGGTGGTCTTTGAATGTTGAGCTCCTGTAGAGAAGTAAAAACATATCCATGAATAGTCCAAGTGGAGTGAAATTAATCCAACACATATAATCAAAGCATGTACATTTTACCTGCATCCATGTGTCATCTATAACACGTTCTGGAGAAGACTCAGGTGACTGAAGCGGAGGTGGCAAGGGATGAATCAATTTTGGAACCACAACCAATCCCCTGCCAACCACCAATATAGCTCCAGCATTGTTTGCCGTCCCTGGATGTATAGACCGAGTTAGGCTGCAAAAGCTAGTACAAGCAGAAGGAGAAACCCAGGTGACTTTCTTACCACAATAGTTGGTCGCAGAAAAGAGAGTAATTAATTGCCCCTGAGCAAACCGCTCAAATCCATCCATTACGCATTCATGGGCCCTAATGATGAGCTGTAATTTGTTTTTCTTACAGAAATCTGTGACTCTGTCAGGCTGTAAGTAGCAATATTAAAGCATGGTAAGGTCAGCAGTTCAATGAATAAGCAGATTAGAACAAGGAAATGATAATTGAGATGTCATGAAATTAAGGCTCATGGATTAAAGATGTAACAGAACATTGACCAAATAATTGAAATTTTCAAATATTTTTAACCCTTTTTTCAGATAAGAAACTAAGGATTTTACTAAAATGAGAAAAGTATTACAAGGTATCAAAACCAATTAAACACATGCACAGAAATGTCCAAAAAGTACCTGCAATGGCAAATGAAAACTAAACTTCAGATGTAAGGACCACAAGAAAGAATCAAGTTTGATGTTAGTCAGTTCACGCAATAGTTCATTTAGTATGCTCAATTTAAAAAAAAACAGTTGAAGGAATATAACGAATTGAATTCTTTTTAAGTCTTTTCTTGCATATGCAAGATTTGGCATGTGTAAGAATTCATGCTACATTATCCATGCTTCATACTAATTATAGCTTCGAGTAATAGCTGCAAAATTTTTTACATCGTAGAAATTTCAAGGAAGAAATTGGTTTTTATCTCCTTTAATAGCAATAGGTGTGCATATATATGTGTGTAAAGCAAATAACTGATAATCCAATCAACATGAATCTGTGGATAACCTATCCTTACCCCAAAAGTGACCAGACCGGGCCCTCTTGCGTTTGGTCTCAAGCCTTCTATGCTATCATTTTCTGTAGGATCAGACCTATATAAACAAAGCATAGATTTTAACAACAAAAAATAATAATAGTAATATAAATAATGCAGACAATGATTGACCTCAAATTGGTAGATGAATTGACAACATACCATAGAAGGTCCATCAGTATTATAGATCCAGTGTCCATTGTTATGGGCCTTTCGAGCTTCTCTATCTGCTCCACTGAATGTATTGATCTCCCAATGCCACCATGCATACAGATTATTTTCTTTTCAATAAGCGCAGCAAGTGGAAGATAGTTAAACAGTTGGTTGAACCGTGTCCAAGTCCATATTCCATCATTCTCCCCCTGTAAATGCATATTTCATTAGTATATTCTGACTTTCACAGGACAAAGAGGTGAAGTTGAAATAAGCATATCCAGACCATTCTCTCAATGCATTCAAGTCGAAATCCAAATAGTGCATTTATGTCAGCAGCCTCATGGTTTCCACGTATCAAGTGAACATTCTCAGGGTACTCAATCTACAAAAAAGACAAGATAGACAAATGAGAAATGGATTGGAGTTGTCCTTTCTATCAAACATGGCTGGATCAAAGCTTGCCTTAAGAGCAAGCAGCAAAGTTATGGTTTCCAAGCTGTGCTGCCCTCGATCAACATAATCTCCCAAAAACAAATAGTCGATATAGCTGAAATATAACACAAACCAGCTGGTGAGACAATCTGAAACAGATTCTTTTAAGAGGTCAAATGTCAAACTTACGTAATGTCTCCTGCAGTGGAAGGAAATCCATATTCATCAAACAGCCGCATTAAGTCACCAAACTGTCCATGAAGATCACCAAAGACTTTAACAGGAGCTTTCAATTGAAGAACTGTGGGCTCCTGCGTAAAAATCTGCTCGGCTGCATAACAGAGCTCACCCACTTCATATGAATCCAAGAAGAACCTCCTATTTGCAGGAGCTCTCCAGTTTTGAGGCCTAAGCAATGTAGAAATAATCTGCAAGAACAAAAAATATTAAATTACTCAGGATAACTATCAGAACAAAACACCGTTAGTTTTGGCAAAACTTGCCTTTTTATGTAAACCCTGTGGAGACTTTTGCCTGGTGAACTTTTTGATAGGATATGACAGGTCATTCGATGGGATCATTCTTCTGCTCTCATTTTCAAAATGATCCAAAGATAACTGCCGTACCATCCCACCCAGGTTCCCTACAGCCTCTTTAGCAACCACAACCTGTTACAATAAAACTGTATAATACTGCAGTCTGGCAGTTCATAAAACTAACAGGACATAAGATGATGAAGCTAAGGGCATACAGCTCTAGGATGAAGACGAACATCGGCTTCAGTGTCACTACCATCTGAAATTGTTTCCGCAGCTTGTGAGTTATCATCGGATACAGACGTTTCTTCAGCAGGAACAGCAGAAGCTGCCTGTGCAGCTTGCCAGACTGCACTAGCTGCTTCTGCTTCAGCAGCAGAAGCCTCCCTTAGTTTCTCCATAGAATTTGTGTCCATGCTGGTAAAGATAAATACACATTACTGATTTATGGCAAGTAACTAAGTCAAAATATCTGTTAACAGAATGAAAATAAAACCTCAGGCCTCCAGAAGAAGGAATATCTGGTCCATCTGAAGTTGGTGTAGTTGCATGAGAACTTAAATTAGATTGATTAATTTTTGAACTAGCAACGCTTGGAGCTCTCTCAGATGTTAACATAGGAGAATTTATGTCAGACTGAAATGGAGAATTTTCTGCAACCAAAAAGTCATCCAGCAGAATATCTGCACAAAATGCAGATATTATGTTAGGAAACAAGATAAAGAAAAATATTAACAAAATGACATTAAATGATGAAATGGCAATACCAAGTTACAGCAACAGAACATGAAATAGAATCTGTTTCTTGTTCAAATCCCTCCAAACCATTAAATTGTGAATGGTCGTAGCTGGATACATGGTCACATTTATGCTTTCTACTTACATGATGCAAATAGAGAAATTAACGATTCACTTCTCCATTTTAAAGGAAAAAAGCTCCCATTGTCGAAAGAAAGAGATACAGCTACACCCCATGGATCTAAACTTAATTACATATATATAAGTTTTAACACACCCTCAAAGAGAGCTGAAGACACAGTTCACTGCAGTCAAAGTTCCATTGCTGCAGAGAAAAGATTGTAATGTGAAATTATCTAATAAGAGGAATAACTTTAACTGGAAGTTGGAGCATAAAGTCTATCAATACTTAGGTGGAAACCTACCACTTGAAAAATCAATTATTTATTCCAGTCGCAGCTGCTCCTTCTATGCAAAATCTAAACTCAGTACAAACGTCCATACAAATTGAGGAAATGCTTTATATTATGTATTGCAGGCTTATTATTTACAACTCAAATTTTGCAATCTTTACCTCCTCTCAGACCACCATAAATATATATGCGAACGCCGATAGATGCAGATGCATGACGACACCGACGCATAAGTTCTAAAGTAGAATCATGTTCGGCATGACTCTTGCTGGTGCGTGAGGAAGTCACAATTCCATTTTTGTCCAACCAAATTCCAGCAGCAGTGTCCAACACTGTTAAAATAGAGACAAAATTGATAAGAAAACAAAGAAGTTAAGCATAGAATAAAAAAACATGTCGCAATTACATTCGGTAATGACAGACAAGAACAGAAGACTACCGGCAACAGCAGATTCGCCGTCTATTGCACGTCCTCCTCTTAAAGCACCTCCCGTAACATGCAATCGTGCACCAACAAAAACCTATAGCAAGCAATATCAGTTTCACAGTATGAAAGGAAATATCTAACTCATTATGGGGTCATAAATATTCTAACTGACACTGCCATCCTCCCAATCTCACTGACTGTTTTGAAAGAGCAACACACTACCCATGAGAAATTTGACACTAATATTTTTAACCAACAATTGCGTAACCATGGCTTCCAGGATTATATCCCTGACTTACTGCAGCATGTTCATATCTTGGTGAAGGAGCCACACCGGGTGCTAGAGTCCACTCCCATTGACCATTCCTATGCATCAGCAGGCCCATAAGCATCTGCCAGAGGCTGTGGAAGAATATATACAATCAATGAACTCAAAAGAAAGCATATTAGTTTGAAACTTGAAATGAAATTATAGTCCACAATAACAAAATTGCCTATCCATATGAGAATTCTGACTCTTGTACATCTGTATTGCACACAACAGCCATACAACATAATTCTTTGCACACAATAGCCATCCAATACTATTTCATTTGATTGGGTTAACTACCCTACATCTTTTATGAGCACATATGTGTTATTTTGGTCTTTGAATCAGGCATGCAGGATTATAATAAAATTTGAGCCATAACCCAGTACAATTATTTCTCCATGAAAAAAAAATCCAGCATACCGCACCAGAGGAGTCCCTTCCACCACAAAGTAAGAACATGCCATCTGAGCGAGCACTGGCTGTAGCATACCTGCGATGCAGTGTTGTAAAATCTAAAATAAAAATTGTTGAAATAAATTAAGACCTATAGAGCTGAAAAATCTTTTGAACTAGACACTCACATTCTAGCAGAAGGCCTATCACCTTCTGGATTCAGCCTCTGCCATACGTATGGTTTCTGGGCAGTATCAAAAGCCCAAGCATCTGACAGAACTCTTTTACCTATAAACAACGCATGCACACTATCAGGAAAACAAATTGATATACATTTCTCTGGCTAGATTACATCAATTACTTTTTGCATTATGGCTGATATGAAGGTATAAAGATCAACCACATTAACTTCAAAAGACAAAAAAGATATTGCTGCCTCCATTTTAACTATACACAGTAAATTCTAAAAGTCTACAAAGTCAGAAAGCTTCCCTTAACACTAACAAGTTTAAGCTACAATGAAATCCGGTACACCATACTTATTAACCTTTGAATGGTAGTGATCTTGAGTACTAAAGAAAACAAAAAAGATAAACTTCTCAAGAACAATGATATTTCACGAGATTTTCCCCTAACATATTATTACATAACAGTCTCAAGCAATACAAAATGATTAGCAGGAAACACAGGAAAGGAACTAAACAGTTAAGAGCAAAACGTCTCACCATCATTGCCACTGACAGTGACAAGGTATCTTTGGCCAACCAAATCCATTACATGACCGTAACGAGGCCCTGGGACCCTGTCCTTGTACCACCACTCTGGACTCACATTAACCCACAAAAATTAAAAATCAGCGCAATCAGATCACCATTCAACGACCCACCCAAAGAACATACGTTAAAATGAAGTAAGATTAACTACCAGGAAACTCACCTGTGCCACTTGAATTTGTCATTGGTCAAATCAAGCACGAAAAGATCATCAGTTGAATGGCCCGGCAGGACCTATGCCACCCTAGCAATACACCAATGATCCATAAAAATCTCAAAGCATCATTATATAGAATGTTTTAGACAATCATAAACGAATTTTTCATTAATTACCTGAAAAACCACCATGGTACCAACAGCAGCTGCCGCGTGTGCAGCCCTGGGAGACGGTGGCTCACCAGCAGGTCGTAGTCTGCAAAAGAGCTGAAACGTAAATCAAAATGCCGTTGAATACCCAAAACCGAAAAGAATAACAGAGAATCTCAAACGCACCTAGTCCATTTTCTGGTGATAACGTCGTAGGAATGAACCGAGTTCGTCACTCCAGCCAACCCTACAACAAAATTAACAAATTTCTCAGTACAGATATAAGAGATTGCATGTAGAAGGATGCGAATTCCACATAGAGATAACGAAACAAGAATGAAGGAATGTAACTGATGCCGGGAGCAGAGGAGGACGCCCCGCCCTTCAATTGCGGTGGCACCGCCGAAGAGGATGAGACGAGGACCGGTAGTCTTGGTGGCAGCAACAGCAGTAAGAGTATGGCCGCATCGTGGACCAGGCGCATCCTCGTCGGTGTCCCAATAGGTCTCCCACGGCCGGTAGGTCGGAGCCGGGTGGAGCCACGGCTTCGAGTTCATCGAGCCACTAGATTAAAGATCACTAATTCAATATTCAAAGTATCAGTAAAGATCAAGGATATTCAAAATTAAACCCTAAAAAGATCAGAATCCGATTATCAGCAATCTCGTTGGTGGAGGTGGTGGGCCCGGGCAAAGGGCTCCGGACCCTCTTTCTTTTGTTCCTCTAATTCTTTCAATTTTTAATCAGTTTATTTAAATGATCACAAACAAGGTCTACGGCATTGGGCTGGTGATTCGAATATTTTATTTCCTAATATTTGGAGAGTGAGTGAGAGAGAGATAAAGTGGCAGTGCGGAGGGCAATGCCTCAAGGAGACGGGGACAAACGAAAAGGAAAATGGAAAGTGAGGCGGGGCGGGTGTAAAGGTACAGAGGCTGTACACGTAACATCTATAATGCAATTGCCATGAATGAATGAATGGCTGATAAACGTCAAACTGTACTGCACCCACTGTATTGCCATTTGCCAATCCCAGAAAGATCGGAGATGAACTGACGGCTGCAGATTACCACCTGCTGCCTTATGTCAAAAGGGGCATTTTTGGACTAAAATTAGTGATCCGTGTCGATCAACTTTTGGTTTAAAAGCTTTTGAGGGATGACAGCCTTTTCTTTGCACGCGAAGGGGAGGAAACTGGGATTGGATGTGCTGCAACTGGGCACCATTTTTAGGGATCTAAATCTAGGCACAATGGGAAGAGTTACTTACTGTAGGAGAAAGTAATAAAACTCCCATACTTAAAGACAGACTTTCTCTCGTCTCTAGAGCAGAAGTAGCAGACACAACACTACGACAGCTTGATTACAAGCCTCGGTGGGTGTCTTCTGGATTAGTTATTTATTTATTATTTTCTCTTATTAGAAAGACAATGGTAGGAAACAAACTAACTCTTCACAGGTTGACTTTGACACACTTTTCCAACCACACAAAGAGTTTAAATCAAGGAGTCATGTAACATGTTCATACCTTGTTGGCAAACGTCGATGCCTGCCCACTTATTTCAGATTGTTATTCAATAATCCTGATACAGCCCAGATTGGACGACAGTCTGACTACAGCTGTAAGACTAACTGAAAGTTTCACTGGGCATAAACTTCATTCAAAGACTTTAACAAAATAAAGACAAACAAAGACCTCTAACAGAAAAGTATTATAAAGACCACAAACTCATTTAGCCCGTACCCCTTCGGCGCCCCAGGATTGTGAAGACTTGAAATTTCTCTTAGAGAAACTTTCCAAAATGTCTTATTTCAAACAGAATTCTGTTTTTTCCAAGGCAAAATCAGAGTGTGCCTGTGTTACACGTGTAGCGCTCTTATCCCTCGACTCTGGTTCAGGCTTCTGCTGCAGAGTTTCTGCATAATTTCTGATGTGGGCTCAACCTTGCAAGCATTTATAACCTCCTCGAGCTGCCATGACTTGGTGGCTCCACAGACAGTACTTGCAACAAGAGGGTCTAATGTACCACAGGAAAATGACAAATGAAAGTTAAGGTGAGAAATGGAAGACAAGGTCAATACATGTTAAATGATTAGCTGCTGTGAGAAAGCAGCTCGAGGAACACATAAAGATACCCTCACCTACATCACTTGAAATTGGCAACTTAATCTCGGGTTGCCGTTTGAGTATACGACTTCACCCGGCAGGAGGAGAACAATACTTTCAACTAGATGCTGCAAAACAAAAATATTCTTCAAAAGAAATTCTTTGAGCTGCCCGAGTGACATCAAGTTTCCAAACTACATTTATCCCATTCCTGAGACATATTAATGTTTCATCTAATGTAAAGTGTATTAGGGATAAACTCATTATCTTCTTGGCTCCCCAATCTATTGATAACACTGTGATCAACTACGGTGTACCTCCTAAATACTGAGATAATTTTGGAGATGGAGCTTTAAATAAACTCAACCCAGCATCTGCTGTACCACCAACAGGTAAAATATCACAGAAAGTATGCCCATTGTTAGGTGGCCAGAGGCCCCAGAAAACATAACCTGAGGTTAAATAATGCAACAGAGAAAACTCATTAAACGAAGGAAAAAATATAGGCCAAAAAACCAAAAAAAGGAGTTCTAATTCAGTTGAAGCTAAACTAAATGAATGAAATACTTCTCAGGATGACAACATTTGGTCATTCCAGAAGTTCACAGAGCAAGCTGAAGAAACTCCGTAGCAGAAAAATATCACAAGTCAGCATCAACATGAGAGAGAGAGAGAGTAGATGAGAAAGGAACAAAAATATAGTAACTCTCACTGCCCCCAACCTGCACAGGCACTATCTTTAGGATGGTGAGCTAATTTTCAGTAACACAAACTAACATCATGAGACCATACGGAGATTTATTGCTTGAGTCCAGTATAACTGATCTTCAAACAAAAGTATTATTATTGTACTACATGTGATCTTTTAAGAGTCAAATATTAAAAAGGTCAAATTCATGGTATTATCAACTACCTTGTCAGCATTAACTGCTTTGTCCAGAGCATTAAGTTGTTCCTCCATACAAAAATTGCACACTATTGGATCAAGAAGAACCGCATGGTTGATAAGTTATGTCAACAGAAGAATAAGCCTACCAAAGCATCAGCAGAAATAAAATAACGAAAGGTGTAGCCAACTCTTGATACACACGGATAATTGAAAAATAACTGCTCCTGAAAAGTCTATAAATCCACAGATTGCAAATTACACGACACAAGAGTTTCAAACAGTAACCACTGACCAATAAAGTCCCGCTTTTAAAGTTCAACGATAAAGAAATGGCAAGAAAACTGCATCAAACTGACCGATTGGCAATGGCCTGAGTCACATTCCTGGCATCCAAACACTTTGGCTCCCCAGGAATCAGAGTCATCTCCCCAGATGGTCCGCTAACCGGAATGAAATCAACAGACTACTCTATTCAAGGATTTTAAATACAAAACAGAAGATTAAGCATGTCAAAATTAAGTCAAATGGAAAGCTTAAATTCAGATTCAGACCCAGATAAAAAAGGGTTCCATAAACCCTGATTTAACATATTTCAGTAGTAAATGATCAGCATAATATGATAATACCAGCAGGAATTTAGGTTTCAATTCTAGCAAACTATTGCACACAGCAATGACAATTTACATGGGATTGATGCACATTTCGAAAGCATTATCTTACAAATGAAGGCAGTCATAAACATAAACAAAAGATTCATAAATGAATGAAGGTGAATCATAAACGAATCAGACAATCCATAAACGATAAACCAAAAAAAATATCAACAAACTGTACAAACGTTAACATAATTAAACAAAAAAAGAACTTGGAGATGCAGGGTATCGAACCCTGTACCTCTCGCATGCAAAGCGAGCGCTCTTCCATTTGAGCTACATCCCCAGTTGTCATCATATTTAAAATATACTTTATGTACATGACACTCCGCGTAAACCCCTCCGAACAAGCAACGGGTCAAACTAGACAAGACTGCAAGATTTCACCCACGGCACTTGCCACAAATCACAATCGTTGAAGGGTACGCCCGTAAGCCTGCCGAATTTAAAGAACCATCGAACAGTAAAAACTTGAGAACATTTAGTTCGAACAATGAATGTGAAATTTTCATGATTAAACCACCTTTTTCATTTGTAAAGAAGAATTGGGTAGTAAACTACCACACCTCGCAAATTAGCTAACATTCAATAATTCGATTACACCAATCAGAACCAGACAAACCCTAGAAAGCTGAGACTTAAATCCACTCTCCAGCATTAGTATAAATTGCCATCAGCTTGTTCCCAGTTCAAAATCATACCACAGAACCAAAACTACAAAACTTGTTAAGCAATGTATACCGCTTCATTGATGCTACGAATGGCTATGAACATAAACAATCACACAAGGTGAAGGCACATCAATAAATTATCGTCTCACAATATTCAGCTGGAAAATCCAAAATCAGGGTTTACAAGGATGAAAATGATCAGCAATGAACAAGAAAATAAACAAGCTTTTTTCATGTATTCCAGTTCAAAAACATTTTAAGTCTAAAATTCTTGTGAAGCAGATCCAATGTCATCCCTCCCTTTGCCCATCTTCTTTGGCAATAGATTCTGATGAATGTTTGGCAAAACTCCTCCATTTGCAATAGTGACTGTGCCCAAAAGCTTGCTCAGCTCTTCGTCGTTCCTCACGGCAAGTTGAATGTGCCTTGGAACAATGCGGTTCTTTTTGTTATCCCTTGCAGCATTGCCAGCAAGCTCCAGAACCTGTATCGGACAAGACAACGTGAATCAGATACCAAGACCAATACAAATCTTTCAAAACTAGCAAACAGATGAGAAAACTTCAAAACTCGCTCTGTCTTTTTAGTTTCTCACAATTCCTCTACAGCCAACACGATTCTGATTGTACAAGTTCCCTGAACATGATGCAGCATGGAAGTACGAAACAGTATTTCAAGGTCGGTTCCTTCATTCTCTTATAGAAGATCTAAGATTTCACCACTTTCCGTGTGAATCATCAATTAATTTCATCAATTTCACATACACAATAAAACCAAGGTGCGAATGTAAGAGCATAAAGATTCCCCCAACAATAAAAATCCTATATTGATAGTCCATACTCAACATTTCCAGAGAAACTGACCTCAGCAGCAAGGTATTCAAGAACCGCCGATAAGTAAACCGGGGCGCCAGCACCAACGCGATCGGCGTACTTTCCGGCTTTGAGAAAACGAGCGATACGGCCAACGGGAAACTGTAGCCCAGCCTTTTGAGATCTGGACATTGATTTCGTCGACTTGGGCCTGCCTCTGCCCCCCTTTGTTGATCCTGCGGAACTCATCTTTGGATTGACAAAATGTTCCTGCTTCTTGCGCTTATGCTTTCTGGCGAAGTGTGGCGAGGAAGGAAAGACCTGTTTATATACGGGGGCGGACTGCAAATTTTGTTCTGATTGGCTGAGCATGGGAACCCTCGGGATTGCCACAGTGGAATTTCGTTTGGTTTTTTAATTTTATAAACATTTTGCACCTGCTTGTAGGAGACGAAGAACTGAAAACCATGCGTTTCAATATAATATTTACCAGACCCCTTAACGTTTAGAATATTGATGATAAAGACATTTAATTTACTCTAATTTGCACCAAAACCCCGTTCTACTCATTAATCCAAAAAGGGATTTACAAGTTGAAAAATATAAACCCAACTTCCACTACAGACTAATCAACATAAATCTAGTACCAATGAACTATCAGTAAAATCCCTAGAACTCTTGAGACACAGATCCAATCTCGCCCTTCTTCGTAGCAGCTTTTTTGGGCAACAGATTCTGATGAATGTTTGGCATGACACCGCCATTTGCAATAGTCACAGAACCCAGCAATTTGCTCAACTCCTCGTCGTTTCTCACAGCCAGCTGAATGTGCCTTGGAATAATTCTGTTCTTCTTGTTGTCCCTCGCAGCATTTCCAGCCAACTCTAGAACCTGTCAAATTTCAAAACCCACGGAAGACATATGATGTCAGTCATAAACTCATCATGAAAAAGAGTTCAGAGAAATTAACTAACAAAAACGACAGAAACGAACCTCGGCTGCGAGATATTCAAGAACAGCAGAGAGATAGACCGGAGAGCCGGATCCTACACGCTCAGCGTATCGGCCTTTCTTGAGGAAGCGAGCAACTCGGCCAACCGGGAACTGGAGACCAGCCTTCGAGGATCTCGACACTGATTTGGTGTTCTTACTCTTGCCACGGCCGCCCTTGGTTGCAGGAGCTGCTGAACTCATGGTGGTGGTTGATGAAGATTGAAGACACAATGGGACTGAATTTGTTTAATGAAGGGAGAACTTGAATCGTTTTGGGAAGGGTCTTATTGGTTTATATAGGAAAGAGGAATGCGTTTTGTTTGGTTGTTTTTGTTTCTCATGGATCGATGACATGGCTGTGGCAGGCGGGGTCCTTTTTTCAAAATTGAAAACATACTGGGCGGGAGTTACGTTAAAAACTGCCTTTTGCTCTATTACGCTGTCGTTTAACTGTACAAAAATCCACCAGAAGAGCAGGCTGTAACCGTATTAACCCATTATCCAAGATAACGGCCCATTATACATCAGAGATGGATCAAATCACAAGGCAAAAAATCTCACATCAATTTTCATTCATTAGCTGTTAACTCTGTTCCCCAAAGGATACACGAAGGCAGGAGAGTAACGGAGAGATTCAAGACGCATATGCTCTCTTCGGATTGTAAACAACAAAAACTATATACAAATTGCATAAATTCGACAACGCAGAAGCTCCATCTCGAATTCAAGCTTGATCATTCTCGTGACGCGAAGGCTGAACAACCAAAGATGGATGATTCTTAAAACAATCCAAATTCAAAGGAACCAAATGTTTAAGACCCTTCACATTGGCTCTAGCCCCACGCCCAATCAACAACAGTGCCGCCTGCACGTGCCCCGCCATGATGGCGCAATGCAGCGGCGTGTATCCAGCATCGTCGACGACATTGACCTGAGCGCCGCGATTGAGCAGAATGTTCACGCTCTCAATTTTACCTTTAAACGCCGCTCTGTGCAACGCCGTCCATCCATTCTGATCTCTCCCGTTAACGCTAGCGCCTTCCGCCAGGCAACTCTTCATTGCAGGAACATCCTCCACTCTTGCAGCGCGATGCAATGCGTCTCCTAGTCGAAGCAAATCGTACAAATGCGTGTGACCGTTCTTTACTGCAAGAGTAAAAGCAGTCTTGCCGTCTTTGTCAATGGTGTTTTTTACGAAATTTGAACAATTTAACAAACATTTGACGGCTTGTAAATGACCATTTTCAGCCGCTAGGTGGAGCGGACTTGAACCATTTTTATCAAACACATCGGTGTTAGCTCGTGCTACCGTCGCAAAAAACTTGATCACTTGTTCGTGTCCTTTACTCGCCGCGATGTGGATTGGGGTTCTGCCGTCTAAGTCAACCGAATTCACATCGATGATATCTGCAAAAGCTGAAATCAAAGTCTCCACTAACTCCACTCTGTTCATCGCCGCCGCATCGTGCAGTACATGATCGATCGAACTGTCGATTTGACCGCCGGAAGCAATTAAGACCTTAACGACGTCGAGGTTTCCAGTCTTAACAGCTAAAGAAATCAGGGACCGCCCGTCAGAGTCCTTATGATTCACATCCGCACCACCATCAATCAAACTCGTAACCAAGTTCCCGTCCCCGGATACGACAGCGTTTTTGAGTAACATAGAGATCTGAGACGCAGTGCACCCAGAAACAGCTTTGTTGAAAAGGGAGCCGATTTCTGGTATTTGGGTATGTTGAGAAATGAGGAACTCAATCACGTGGGCACCCACAAAGGAGATGGGAATCGTGGCGTCTCGAAATATATGGGGCCCGGGTTTTGCAAACAGACGACGGAGTTCGTCCTGATTGGCTTTTCCGGTGGGAAGCATGGAGGATTTGACGGTGATTACATACGGGGGAGTGGAGAGAGGGGGATAATCAGACGGCTGAGAGAGGATTAGAGTGTATGACGAAGAAGACAGTGGTGGAATTACCGAGAAAACTTGATTAAAAGAGAAGATAGACTTGTTTGTTGTGGTTAAAGAGACTGCAACAGCCATGGTATGCATCAAATTGGTTATACGAAAACTTGTGGAGCACTTTTGGCCTCTCTTGAATGCTATTTCCACTTCTTTGACATCTGCTTTCACTAATCTATCCATATTGCTAAACTCTTTTCTCTGGAATTGTTGTTGCTTTGACAAAAGAATGAAATTGAAGAAGGTGAGTGCTTTTCCTTATTTTCTTGTTTGTTTAATTTGTTTAATCTTGACGTCAAATCATGTTGTTGTTAAGTCGATTGAATTAGTGTTTATTTTATTGTTAAATTATTGGTTTAGGTTTGGCTGAGACCGAGAAAGATTGGCGGGGACTTTGACAATGGAAGGACGTAGAACAAATCATAGTTGTTTGAAAACGGAGTGATACCTTTCAAGAAGGAAGACAAAGAGGTACTTTTTATTGCGTGTTTGATGGGTGAAAGACCAACTACTACTTCAATTTTCTGACCAATTGTTCTTCGTGAGTTTCATGGAGGGGACCATTTTGAACACATTTTTTAATCTCGGACCCATTTGCTTAAGCATCTTAGGTTGGACCATCATGCTGGTTACGGGTATATACTGTATATGCCTGCGCGTGACAACGCGTGACAATAATATATATATATATATGTATGTACCATTCATTAAGATGAAAGCTAATATGCGTATTCACTGACTGGAATTCTAGAATAGTCCTAGATAATACGTATATTTTATTGGGCTGAAAGTTTCTGCATTTTTGTAAGAAATCTTGATAAAACTTGATTTTGTATAGCACGTGCCAAGTATGAGAATGTGCTATCCAAATCAGCTTGACAAGCACAACAATTTTTAGTATTTTAATTTTATGGAAAGCACTATTAAGTTACTGTTATTATAACCTGTTTCTTTTTGCTGAATAGCTTAATTGATAAACATTTGATTCCTTCGGCATTTCTTGCTATTAGCCTAGCTTGTGTCCTGAGTACTAAAGAGAATACAAGAGACACTTTCAATAGTGGAGCTAACAGAAATACATACTGTAGACATCGGCCAAGATGTCTTGGATGCTTTTAGTGAAAACAAAGTAGAGCTCTCATGATGTCATTTGTTGATCCTTTGTCAGTACAGTATTTTGAATATGTAGTGTCATTAGGCATCACTTTAGCATTGAAAATTTATAAATTTATACATTGTTGAGGTGTAAATTGTTCTTCACTTGTGCGATGGTGTTTGGTTGATTTAAGTAACTCTTCCAAAGACAATCAGACATTTCATGTAGGGTCCTTGAACATAAGCGACAACTAATTGCCATTAAATAATGTGCAATGTCTGTGGTTGTAGCTTGAACTGATTAATATAATTCATACGATATGATATTGTTGTTTTCATGGGCTATTTCTTGGATCTTTGGATCCATTAAAAACATTTCTCTGCTATAATTGAAATGAACATTACTTCTGTTTATCACTTAATCTTATTAATTTTAGTGTTTGCATGTTGGTGGTTTATGATGTAATGCTGTAAAATTTGCATGCATCTACCATTACCTTCTGGTTATTGATGAGAAAACTCTATCATATTAACAGGTTTGCAATTAACTGTGTTTAGAGTATTAACATAACACATAAAAGAAGAGTTTTCCTTCAACTTTGTTCTATTACTCAACAATCTGCATGTTAAGTTATGCTGTAAATAGAACATGTTTCTAAATTGGTGAAGGATACCGTAAACTATCTAAGAATTTGGAGAGAGAGAAGCATTACAAACTCTTGCCATTATGCTTAATATGACCCATAATGCATAAATTTATAATTAATGATCCCAAAATTCTCACTATGAATAATCATAAGAATCATTTTTTAAAAATCTTACATAATATTCTATTTTCATACCACTTTAACATTTGCACACGGTATGAGTGACTGCAGAAGAAAGGATGTCTATGCTGGAAAGCATCCCAAGCAGAGGTAATTGCCCCAAGTCAACATTACAGGATTTACAAACGTTGAACCACCCATTCGTATAGAAAAGCATGCATTTTAATTATCTTGGAACACGGACATCTTGAAGTAAATTTGTATTCTTTCTTTAGTCTGTTTAGTTATGTATCTTTAACAAAGAACCGGAACTTGTTACAGGAATCGAGACTTGTCCTTGCTGGAATGCTAATGCTAGTGGCAAATTCCATTAGCCCTGTCGAACTTGCATCATGTGTCATCATTTCAATTACCCATCGTGATTCTCAAATGCAATTGACATTTGGAAGCTTTAGTCTCTATCGGGTTGGGAGAAATTCAATGGGTTATAACGTTTGAGGTATGTTGTTGGCAAACTAATTTTCTAACCATGCTTCTCGTCGTCTTCAAATTGTGAAAACTTCAGTCAATATGTGCTAAATGGACTTCACATGGAGAACGATAGATTGTTGTACCAGAACAATAATATCTCGCAGATATTTCCTAGTAATGTTGGGGGACCAGCTGGAAGTTCGGTGAATCCAATACTTTGGTTAAATGCCTGGGCTGGGCAGTTCCTCGCATCCAAATTTGTAATGGCGTGGAGCTCTTCAGGTAAAAGGAGTTCTAGGTTTAGTGGCACCGTGAGACCCTATATAGGCAAATGACTTGGCTTCTTTTACAGTCAGGTAATTACTATTTCCATACGGGCAATGTGCAGCAACTGCCCTCTCTGTGGCATGAGTAATGCTGCAAACAAGGGGTTGCCGGTGTAATTAGAGAACTAGCGTTGCGGCTTAATCTGGGTAGGCTTGAGTGGACGGATAACTGGGCCCTTCCTTTACTTTGGTTGGCCCTGAACAGCAACAAATTAAGCTTCACAAAAGTATTTTAATTAGGGCCCAGAGGTGTTGATTACTGAATAATGATACCTGCTCAGCCAAAGATGCTAACCCTACACCTAAATATGATATTTTGTAGCGTAAATCTTTGAACATTCTTGTCAATTTGTAATGGTGCAGAGGTGGGTATATCTGATAAATGGTACAGTTACCATTGCTCTCAACAGGGGGAACCACATAATTATTGTGCTATGCTTACTTGTATTTAACTCAATCCATTAACACTAGGAGTTGCTGCTGCATATGCCACGTGTATGATTAAGAATTGAGATGATGTAACGATGGTGCAGGTTGTGTTATTTTGCTTTTGGATTTCAAAAGTGCTCATCCCAAAGTGCTTTAATATAATCAAATAGTTGCCCATGGATTGGGCTACAACCCACATACTTATCCTTCCCTTGTGTCAAGACAATGTGTTTATACTGCTTTTGTAACTCATCACAAATACTTGTTCGTGGATTGGGCTACAACCCAACCCATTATTGCACTGCACTCGTACAATATGACAAACATTGACTTGGATATTGGAACAGTGAATATATTAATTAAGTTTAATTAAAAATAATAGCCTAATTAAACGACCTTGCTTTAACCAAGAGAACTTCTGCATTAAGAAAATGAAATCATCAGACACAAATCGAGCCAAAAATATGTTGTTCTAACAGCCCAAACATTGCTTTCTTGTCAACCAAATTGAGGCATGATTGATAATTACGTCAAAATTGACTACAAAGAAATGATTACCATATCAATTTGGCCTCATTAATAAAGTGGACAAACGCAGTCGTCAGTGCCCAGCTGCAGACAAATATACGTCGACTTGGCCAATTCAACGCTTGACCATTAACTTTTTACACGCCACGTAAAATGGAATAAAAGCACGCCAACTGTTTGACAAAAGGAAGGAAGGATAACGAAAGCGTAATCCACGCGTATCGTGCGTGACAAAATCATAACATCTTAGAAATCTAATAAACTGTCGCAATAGAGTTACAATACAATTAGTTATATCATTTTTATTTTTATTTTTAAAAAAAAATGTTATCCGTCTCAAATTTGTCTGAGCTTTCCAAGGGTGGGTCTGGCAAGTGGAGTTCTGTTTTTGACTTGAGAGAGAACGTAATGATCGAAAGAAAGAAAAGACATGCGCATTCAACGTATGTATGCTACATTATATATACATTGTTGCTTTGTTTGCGTTGAAACCCAGCAAAGAAAGGCCAACTACTGGTGGAGGTAAAGGTGGGATGCCAAAAAAGACAGCATGTTGTGTAAATTTTATTGGGTGAAAGGTATCTTTGAAATCGTTTAAAGGGGTGTGTGTAGACATCTTTGGGCAAATATTAGTGGGTATTGAACATAACATAACATGAATGACAATGTAATTGTTTTTTCAATTAGTATTGGCTCGTACATATTATATGTGTGATGGACCATTAAGCATGCGCTAAAGTGCTTTATGTATTGCTCAAAGGCATTCGCATGGATCAAAAGTCTCTGCTTTGTTTATCTTCTATAAAGTATTTTGCAGGGTAAAACGTTGGGAGAAATTGGATGGAATAGGAGCATGCGCGACAAAGTTAAACACTATCGTTACTCGTGAGATGCGTACGCAGTACATTGGGAGCGCTGTTACATCTAGAACACGGCAACATAGTTTAAAGAAGAATTATTTAGAAACGAAAGACAAATGTGAATGGGGTCGTGGGTTGGGTGTCTCCTCTTAGTTGGATTGATCCAACCTGCACTAACAGCCAAAAGCTATTCCTAGTTGTTGACTAAACTCAGGAAAAGACAAAACCATCCCACCCAACGTGGTAAGACGACGAAAAATAGAAGGCGTAAAGCAACACGACAATACAAATGCCATTCACAAGATGCAATTCGTTTGGTATGCCACATGCTTATGCCTTGCTTTGCCACCTTCATTCATTATAACCACAACCCACGCACGCTGTGTTGTTCTATGTGCTCTCATTTTTACAGCGCCTACCCTCCTCTTTTTATTTTATATTTATTTTGTCAATTTACTGGTATATATATATATATATTTATTTACGAGTAAAAGACAAGTTGTTGTTATTTTCCATTGTTGTTCCCAAATTCCAAACGAAGAAGACATGACATTTGAATGAGGCAACAAATACAGCTCCAATTCTACAAAAACGCCTTTTGTGAAACCAAAATTAAAAATGAGAATCTGTAGACCCTAGCTAGGCATTTCATATCCAAAGAAATCTTAGGAATTCCATACATGCACGACTTCCCCGTCACTGAAATAATCAACGGTTCTGATTAACTTTCGGTACACATCAGTAGCCCCAACCTTCCCAATTTCTTTGTTTGTTTTTGTCAACTTTTTTCTCACATCATGATTGCTTGAATCTTTTTCCTTTTTATCTGACAAAATCAACGGCAGAGCGATTCGCTATATGCGGCTCCACCAGACATGTCACGACGAAAGAAAAATCTATCAATCACTCCCCGCCAAAAGCAAGCTCAATTAAACACGTGGCTATTTAAAGGAGTTGGAAAATCCATCAAAGGGCCCTAGCCGTGGGTCCCACGGGGTGGTGGGAGAGTGCTGCTCATCGTATCAACTTGTGTTTGAGGGACCCATCACATAATTTGAGTTCTCTGAGAGCGACACGCGTCCGTATTCGCGATTGTTTAGAAATACGCACTCCCTACAATACGACAAAATCCAATGCCCAGTTTAGGTGGACCCGTAAACACAATAACAACAATAATAATAATAATAAAATAAAGAGGAAAAAGGAGCCCCTCTTATCCCAACCTCGTCTGCCATCACGCGCTTTCCGCTAGAGGACAAAATACGTGTCTTGCTCAGTGTCAGTTCGGTGGGGACGAGGGTAATTTCGGAAATGCAAGCCGGGGTGGGTTTGGCAAAAGAGTCGCGGCGGAGGAACCTTTTGTATCCACGTTCCTTTGGCGTCCGCCGCACGCAGTCACGAGAAAATTTTACGTGGACAGTCTCACCCATTACTCAACATTCAATTATAAATAATAATAATAAAATTAAGATAAATTTATTTAATAAAACTCGTCTTAATTAATTAATTAATAATAGTTTCTATTTTTAGAAATTAAATAGTAATATACACTTATTTACGTAATTTCCTTAATATTATCCTATTATTATTTTTGTTTATATTAGAAACAAAACGAGGACGGGGTCCCACCATCAACAGTTTTATTCGGCCGCCCCGCCTTTGTCGTCTCTTTCGTCTCCGTTCTCCTCCGTCGCTCCCTCTCACTCTCTCTCTCTCCCCCACCCACTGTATTTCTTTTAAAAATTATAATTTATTTGGAGTGTACTTTTCTCTATCTACGTCCGTGTAAGCTAAATGCATATGATAAATACCACACTGGTAAGTCTATCCTTCCTTCTTTCTATCTTTCCATCTTTTATCAGAGAAAGAAAGAAAGAAAGATAGTGTGTGTCTTTTCTTGTTCAGAAACTCTTAACTAGGAATCAATCAAAACTATTTTCAAGTACAAATAACAGACACCCGCATCATAACAATAGCTCTTCCTGTTTGTGTTTCCGTTTTTGAGAAAAAAAAAGTGTTTGTTTCATGTGTTTTTATTCTTAACAAGTCTTTTTTCTTTCTTGGCGAACTTTACTTGAATTATGAAGCTTCTTCTTTGAAGGTCACATTGTCTTCTGGGTTATTTTAAAGTCCTCGTTTTGCTTGCGCTCTTGCCATGGCTGGTAGCAATGAAGTCAACCTTAATGAATCTCAGGTATTACTCTCTTTCTTACCTTTTGTTTTTCATTTTTTTGGCTTCTTTGGTTTTATTGGATAATTGCAGCTGAAATTTTTTATTTCCTTTCGTGCGTTTGCTTTATTTCGTTAATCTAATGTGTTAGACAGGGCGTTTGGCTTATGAGAAGCTGGTCTCACTTGATTTGGAACAAAATAACGCAACTGTTCATCTTGATTTTAAGGACTTGATTTGCTCTTCTAATTTGTCTAATCACTTTGATTTTCTTCTTCCTTTTTCTTTTTGGTTAATTATGAGTTATCTGGTTGTATCGTCACAGCTTCATTCGATTTAGATTTTTCCTTCTATTTTCCTATATTGGGTTGAGTTTGTTGTTTTAGAAAGTCGAGCTTTGAGCATGTCCAGATTCATTTTGCCCAAAAGTTTAATTTTTAAACTCCGATTTGAAGCATTATGAGTTCTATTTAGGCCCACCCTGTTTCTCTCCTTTTCTTTTGTTTGTGCATTCTTTATCTCACGATGGCTTGCTGTTCTGTGGGGTTTCCAGACTGTAAATTTAGTCAACTTCTCTCGTGATTCATTTGTATTTTGGTTATTTTCTTTAATTTTTCAGGTGTCTTTGATCAATCTGGTTCTGAATATCTGTCGTGATGTTAAAGCTTTATGAATGGTAATAGTTGATGATTTGAACTTCTAACTCCATCGCTATTTCTATCTTCTTCTGCAGAGGGTTGTTCCACTGAATACATGGGTCCTCATTTCCAATTTTAAGTTAGCTTACAATCTTCTTCGTCGACCTGATGGAACCTTCAACCGGGACTTGGCAGAATTCCTTGAACGCAAAGTTCCAGCCAACACCATTCCTGTTGATGGGGTTTTCTCCTTTGATCACGTTGATCGAGCCACTGGTCTGCTTAACAGGATTTTCCAGCCTGCCCCGCAGAACGATGCACAATGGGGCATTGTAGAGCTTGAAAAGCCTTTGAGTACCACTGAAATTGTCCCAGTTATTATCTTCTTCCACGGAGGAAGTTTCACACATTCTTCTGCCAATAGTGCCATCTACGATACCTTCTGCCGCCGCCTTGTTAACATTTGCAAGGCTGTTGTGGTCTCTGTAGATTACCGCCGATCGCCCGAATACAGGTATCCATGTGCATATGATGATGGCTGGGCTGCCCTTAAGTGGGTGAAATCAAGAGCTTGGTTGCAAAGTGGAAAGGATTCTAAAGTTCACGTTTACTTGGCTGGTGATAGTTCTGGCGGTAATATAGCGCACCATGTTGCCGTGAGAGCAGCCGAAGCAGAGGTTGAGGTATTGGGAAATATTCTTCTTCATCCAATGTTTGGTGGAGAAAAAAGAACTGAATCAGAGAGCAGACTGGATGGAAAATACTTTGTTACAATACAGGACCGCTACTGGTACTGGAGAGCCTATCTGCCACCGGGGGAAGATAGAGACCATCCAGCATGTAATCCATTTGGCCCCAGAGGAAAAAGTCTTGAAGGTCTCAAATTCCCTAAAAGTCTTGTTTTTGTTGCTGGTTTGGATCTTGTTCATGACTGGCAATTGGCTTATGTCGAAGGGCTGAAGAAAGCTGGTCAAGATGTAAAACTCCTCTTCCTGAAGGAGGCCACGATTGGGTTCTACTTCTTGCCAAATAATGATCACTTTTATTGCTTCATGGAGGAGATAAAGAACTTCGTTAATTCTAACTGTTAATAATCTACTTAACTTAACGACAGACCACCTTACATAACAGAAGTTTGACATTTGCATGGTTTTCCTTTTGAAGTGATGGTGTGTAGTTACAAGTTTGTGTAGTATTACTTCTTAACGTGTTATCATTGATGGTGGTGAACATGAGTTCTGCCTCTTTGGGGAATGGATGTTCTTGCTCGGGTGTGGAACCTATTGCCTACATCATTCAGGTGGATAAAGGTAATCTACCTATGACTTTCAGTTGATCAAAGGATCAGAACTGGTTAATTTGATTTGGTTGACCACCAGAACCGTGGGGGTAATATTTGGTGGTTAATCAATTGGTTTTAGTAAGTTGGTTATGCACTAATTTGAAAACATGAACTGGAATATATATCCATCTTGTTATGGATTTGTATGTTATACTTGTGTTATGGAATTATATGAAGATTTTGTTTGTAGTTTAAAGTCTCGGTCTCTCTTCTCCATCAGTGCCAATGCCGTATTATTTCATGTTGTCTTTGTTCTCTTGTTGCTAACTCTTAGCCTGGCAAGTTGTATTGATTGTTCTTTTCTGTCGAAGGTTTTCCCCAGAACGTTGCACTTGTTTTGGCTTCTGAGCTGTTAAAATTGCAGTTTACGCATATTCCTTGTATTGCTTTGGTACTTCCTTGAAAGCAATATGCAAAAGGAATGCAACTATCCCGCAAACCTATTTACAAGTACATAGGGTAGGGATATGACTACCAATTTCAAGTGCCGGGCATGAGAAACACTGTATTCATTAATGCTCACCGCTAGGACTGATGCTGCTTTATTCCAGTCGCACTTAAAAAGAAGAGCTTCTGCTTTTGGCTTCCTTGTCAAACAAGAGTTCACTGACTTATTACACACACACACACACACACACACACACACACAACACACACACACACACACACACACACACACACACACACACACACACACAAGTCCATAGTTAGAATCCAACTTTGATCAGCCGTTCTCATAGTATCCCATATAGGATTTAGAGCTGAAATTGGTTTCAAAAAGCCAAAATCAATGCAAAAATGGGTGGTGCAAGCGGGCGGGTGCCGCTGCGGATCATCCCATTGTGGCCAAATCCTCCCCACCAAATTCTATTGTGTATCTAAGTCTAAATCACAGATTGGGACATGGTTTTTGATTAAATGTATTGCAGGTGATGAATGCCAAATTGTAGATGGGTTGGTTTGTTTGGACCTACGGATAATAGCGAAATGCAATAATTTCTGCCAATTCTTGGTTTGAAAGATGGAAACCCTCCCTTTCATCAAACTTTGCAAGTGGTTGGAAATTTTGGAGCCACCCTCTCTCTCTCAGTTCTAGGGACCACTTTGAAAATCTACAAGAAATCCATTGATTAATTTAATTATCAAGTTAATCAAAGATGTTGGGTATTTGGGTTTTAAAGGGTTTAATGGAACAGCTAAGCTTTGGACAATGACATGGAACCGTGTCTTTAATTGACTTTGTACTGTAGGTCCTCTGGCATTTTGCTTAGAACATATGCTTTCCTTTGCCTCTGTCAATCACCAAAGTATTCACTTTGGATTATTAATATAATTTATCCCTCTTGTCTTATTATCAACTGTACCTTGTGAATTAGCCTTTTAGCCTTCGAAGTTATTCCTTTAACACGACAAGGTGGAGTCATTGTCAACAAATGGCGCTTTTGTTAAATCACCATCACGGACAAATTCCTTCATTTGTTTGCTTGCTTTGTCCTTCCTTGCTTGCCCATTTCAATAATACTCCACCCCCTCTTTCTTTGCATTTTCCCCCTGTTCACACTCCAAACCTCAAGCGAAGGCTTTTCATCAAACATAAGAATTTGATCTGGAATTGAGGAAGGGGGTATCGAGTTTTTAAGATTCTAAGCCAATCATTTGAGTGTAATTTTTATTAAATTTAATATTAAACTGAAAAAATAAATTAAATTTTAAGAGTTTTAAGTATCTTATTAGTTGTCCTAGAACCAAACCACTTCTGACCATCTTGTGGCCATGCTGTCATGACAGGAGATCAATTGTTCAGAAGCTGGCCATTTAATAAAACGTGGGAAGAATACAAGAAAGGTTGACTGGGCAGAGCAAATGTATCTGCTGGGATGAATGAATGGATGGATGGATAGATAGATGGTGACATAAAAGAAGAGTTAAAAACGAAATTGCATTGCAGTTTGTTTGCAGTATGACATGGAAAAATACACCACAACAAGCACAAGAAATGGCTGGCAGGTTAGAAGGCACATCGAAAAGGCTTGATTATGTCTAGTGTAAATCAAGCCAGAATACTTGAAACATATCAAAGAATAATAATAATAAATAGTACACCAAATAATAATTTCTTATGATCAAATCGTACACTCTAGTTTATTCAACCGTAAAAGAGAAAACAGCAGTAGGAAATTTCAAGTGCAACCATAACGACAGACAAATAACTTTGTTTTGCTTTCTAGACTTTCACTTTTAATGGGGTCTGCTGGTCAAAAGTATTATAGCAGTAGGCAGGCATGCAATGTAGCGATGGTGTTAGGAGAGAGAGTCCTCGCATGCCCACAAACCAGAATCTTCAGAATTTAGACCACCATTACCATTGCTTGGCAGCTGTTTGTTTTTGTTCTTGCCCATTGTTTCCCAGAAACAGTTGCAGAAAATACACGCCCATGAGTCTCAAAAAGTGAATAAGAAAATTGTGGGCGTTCCTAATTTTTCTGCTCACGCATGTTTCCACGTGATTGATGGTGGATGGCATGAGTATTTTCGTGGGTGTCAATGGGGAAGCAAACGGGGAGCTTAACGAGAAATGCTATATTCAATACAGCGAACCAGGATGGTAATAACTAGCATCATTTGCAGTTTTCCCCGACCAAATTCCACGAGCATAGGCTCCACTGGCTTCTCCTTAAGCAGACACTAAAGTAGACAGCAGTCTAGATCTACTTGGCACGTCCCCAATTCCATTCCAGTAGAATCCTTGCCGGGGTATATTAACTACTCAGCTTGAGATGAAGGAAGCATTAAACCATGGATGCACGTTTCATGTCTACATTCACATATTCTCAGAAATATATTATATAGTACGTTGGAAAAGAAAAATTTTTGAAATGGTTTTGATGACGGGGATCCACAACCAGATAGTCAATGTTCAAGAAACTGCATATATAACATTAGTCAACTGAGCTTGCTGAAGAAATCTGACGATTGATTTATGACTTAATAACAGTGAAACTCAATTTCAGTTTCAAGTTCATAAATAAAATATGACAAAAAGGGGAGAATATTGAGTAGCTTAGCTGAGAAGAGATGTTCCAATGACACAACAGTATAAAAAAAAAGAAAATGAACAAATCAGCGGATTAAAGACTACATAGAGTTGTCACTAAATATTGCTTAACAATGGTCTACAAAATCCAAAAAGGGCATGATTTTATTCAAAAATCACACGGATAAGAAAGATCAAGTGATATAAATTGGACAGAGATGCAAAGAGAATGGTGATGTGACAAAATCATCTGAATCATGCTCAAGTGGTGATCTATCTGTATGTCTTCTAAAGGGAGAAGAATAAGTTGGTGAGAAATGAAAATAAAATTTCCTTTCTCTGGACCAACCTCATAAAAACATCCCACCATTACAATTCATGTTTAAGCATCAAGAAGACATGTTAGAACTAAGAAAACCTTAGTCAGAGATTCTAACTTGTGAGGCTGAAAAAGCCCCAAATCATCAGAAGAAGACAATTCTTGAATGTGAACCACAAAAATCCATTTGAAGTACCAATATCTAAATACTTTACACTATTCACTGTCAGCCATTTAAGTTGCACTCGTGTTCCTGGGACATGACAAATAATAGCTTCAATCTTGCAAACTTAATCTCCAATTTTTGTTACTTCCTTAATCTAGGGCCAAAATCGTCTTCCCTTCTCTATCCTCAACTATTCTACAAAATAAAGCCGAGTTAGTAAAAAATATCAGACTTGAGCTTGGGCCTCTTTTTTTTTGGCACAATAATACACCATCCTGCATGTCCTGGTGAATTTTATTTCAAGTTCTATAAAAGCATTCAGCAAACTGGCATCCTTGGTCCATCAAACAGTGTCCTTGTCTGCAACAAAACAAATAATCAATCAATCATTTGGACAACCACAAAATGACCACAAGAAACAATGGAATAAATTTTCAATACGGTTCAACCAAACAAGACCACAAGACAAAAAGTTTTAATATACAAATTCTGATCTCTTTCCCGAATTCCATACTAACAGCATATGTACTTGGTATTCAGCGAAAAATCCAGCCAGGAGCTTTACCCCCAACAGGTTGATGTCTTGGGATTTTAGTTACTAGGAGTCTAATAGGGATGAACCAGTCATTAATATTTTTCAGAAACTTGACAAGTGAGTAGCACAAGATTGTTTAACAGGAAGATGTTTCTGTCAGGCAGAGATTGAGCTCCTCGTAAGAAAATATTAAGGGCACAAGAACATAATTAATAAACTCCAGATCGCCATAGAACTACTTAGTCGTCTTCTGGGCTAAACTGAAAGGAGAGAAAACCACATTTAAATCCACAGGTCAGATAACTATCTCGATGACAAGATAAGTTGAGATATATCATACACCAGAAATTGCTGGCATTTATGCTGAAAGGTTTATATCATTTAAATACAATGAAAATCAATGAGCTAGAGAAAAATTACTGAAAATGCATGCCAGGAATCAGACACACCATATGCTTATGAAACATGCATTTAACTTGGGATTAAGTACATTTTCACAATGATAACAATGTCTTAATTGTGATGACATTAGTCAACATATTTCTGAAAAATGTGTTTTCTTAGACTTCAAAAGCAACAAATAAATTGGTCTCATGGCAAGTCCATCAATACTTAAATTATCCAGTCATCATTATCAATAATCAAACTGCTGCTTAGACAATCAAATACTTGTTTCAGCATACTAAAGTAACTCCTACATCACACTTGCCATCTAAGAAAAGACAATAAAAGTAGACACCATTAATCCTCCATCTCTTGTTGCTATTCACTCCATAGTTCTACACTATAAATTTCCTGATTCTTGCTTCCCCAACTCAAAAGAAAATAGCCTATTTAATTTAATATTCACCAATGCAATACTTGCTCAATTTAGGTTGTGTAAATCATATTCCAAAAATTAGTAGCTAAAAAAGTCCTGGTAAGAAGAATGAAATCTAAAAATTTCTTAACACAGTATTACACAGGTAAATAACTGAATAGAAAGTGAAGGAACAACAGGCAATAACAGTAGAAGGTCAGGTGCCAAGATAGATTACATGACTTTTAATAGGCAGCCTAATTTTAGATTTAAAATAAAGGAGCAGTTTGATAACATTAAAATGGTACGTGGAATAAGTTATATTTTAAATGAAATGGACTTAATTTTTTTTTATTTCTCTGCCAAAGCTATAATTCTCCCTGTAACTTTCAAATCTGTAAAATGCAGTTGTCTCCAAAAGTGCTCTATTACCTTACTTTTCTTTACTTTTACTCTCTTTAATTTCATGATTTAAACTACAGAATCAATCAGATAGCTTCCGTGTCTGTCTACTGATTGCAGCAAAGGGTAATATGAATGCTAAACATCACATACCAGCACTAGTACTAATTATAATATAGAACTAAACATGAGAAAAGATGTGTACCTATAAACTGTTTGAATCTGAAATCCAACTTACAGATGATGAACCATTCAAAAAGATACCCAAATGCTTCCTGCAGCTTCCAGCACATCATATGCTGCTACATAAATTGTTTCATTATGATGGAAAACACTCTACTGGAACATCATACCCACACTTGCACATTAATCCTAAAACTTGCTTGACCTTCTGTTTCTGACCAGACATTGAGTAGGCCTTGTACATTATCCAAAATGTCTTTTTAGAGCGGTCAAATCTGCTATGCTCCATCTCTTTAAGGACACTCTCCATTTCTTGTAAACGCTTCTCTGATGCGTACATTACCATTTTACAGTGATAAAGGGACCGGCAGATTTTCCACCCAGCACTTTCAGCACGCTTCACAAAGTTTGCCAGCTTGTCCAGTGCATTGCATCTGAAGTAACTTGCAGTAATGGACCTCATAATACGAGCTGTCGTTACAGATGTTTTATGCTCAAATGCGTCACTTATCAAATTTTCCATTTGCTCTAAACGATTCTCTTGAGCATAAACCTTAATCAATAGCACATTCAACCAAGGCCGATACTCCTTTTCTGGAATAAGACTCATTAAAGCCTCAATCTTTTTTATTCTATCCGTGACAGTACTCTTACAATATGCACATATCATGGCTCGGATTAATGGAATTTCCTTACCATCAAGATGATTTTTTACCAATCCATATATCTCTTCCATTTGCTCTAAATTACCTGCATGTGCATAGCCACGAAGCATTAGGAAGTAGGTACTAGTGTTTGGCTTTACTGGCCCTGCCTCCATCACCTGAAAAGTTTTTTCCATGCTATCCCACATCCAAGCAGTCATGTATCCAGCAATTAAATTATTGTATGTGAACACATTAGGGGAGAGTTTTGAGTCCTTTATTTCCTGAAATGCTGCCTCCATGTGATCGACTAGCAACAAGCGACCGAAAACTGATATAAGAATGTTATAAGTTACAGTTGAAGGCCTAATATTTGTTTCCCTTTTCAAGTCACGAAACAACGACTGACATTTATCAGCAAGGCCATTAAACATATATGCACCCATTAGAGCATTATAAATGGTGGTTGTCTTAAGACGCTTGTTAGTAGCTTCATCAAATAGCTCAACTGCAAGATCTACATTCTTATTTTTACCAGCAAGTGTAATACCCTTAGCATATTCTTCCTTTGTCATTGGAGTGCCACAGTCAACCTGTTTTCTCCTCCAATTAAAAACCTGAAAGTCAGTAATTAAACTTATAAGACATGAATGCAATTGGGTTAAATAACATTGAATAACTCTAGTAGAAAATGTTCCATTCCCAACACTTTGTAAAATTGCTATAAGTAAAGATAATTCCCAAAAACCGAGAAGTTTTTAAACATTACACTGAGATCAGATCCAAGTTACAAGTTTTAATTAACCCAAACCTCAATATAAGCAACTTTCTAAAGTTACATTGGAAAAAAATAAGACAAATTCAGTTTACATGTTATACATAACAAAAAAATGTCCATGAATGTGAATGGAACCATAAGTCATAAGCACAATACACAATAACATACATAAATTCTACACCAAGCAAAACTAACTGCATGGCAACACAAATTAAATTACTCCTGAATATATAAATAAACAAGCAAACGAAAAGCAAGTTGATTGACAAGTTATTAAATCAAACGATAAGCACCTCTAGTGCTAATTGGGGCGAGGAACCCAACTGGTTCATCAGCTCAACAAAGGCAGATCCATCACTATGACTCCTGAACAGAGACAAACCGTTCTCATCCAAAACCCTATCCAAATCATCAATATTTTCCATCAATTCGTATCGCAAAACCGACACCTTTTTTGCCATATCCTCCCTTACCCTCGTGTCCAGATTACACAACTTCTCGTTAAACAATTTAACGACGTCCGAGAACGCGTGGTTGGTTTTCGGTGCAAAGAGGTCCCCAGTAAATCTGTCATTTGAAGACTTGGTGCGGGTGGAGACGGAAAGTGGCGGCAGGGTTTTGGGTTTAGAGTAGTGTCTGTGGAGATAAAGCAGCTCGGTTTGGGATACGTCAGAGAGTTTCCACACACGTTTCATTGTTCGGCATTTGACAAGGCGAGCATGACGCGATTGGAGATGGCAAGCATACTGCAATCAAGGTTGCGCCTTTCTGTTACCTACCTAAAACATGTTAATCGCTGGCCACAGGGTCAAGCCGACAACAAATACCCAGCTCCAGAAGCCCTATTATTCAGAATAATATGGATTTCCTCTAATATTTATTTATTTTTATTTATTGTTTGATTAATATTTTTAAGACATATATATAAACATCGGTATGGAAATATGAGTTTGGGCTTGAGCCCGTGTAACCAGCGGGAACTGGGCTTCGACATCCATGGAGAGAAATTGGCTGATCATAGTGATTTTGCTGGGTTGCCAATGATTTTGAGTAACAGTGAGTGGATTTGACATTGACGAAACGGGTTAGTGCCATGATTGTGAATTCTGTGATGGTGGGAACGCCATCGATGAAGCTAGCTAGTAACAGTCGTAGCAATTCCAAGAAACGGTTGAATGTTTTGGACCACGAAGTTGCCCGGCTCACGAAGCCCAAATCAGAACCACAAACGCATCTATGCGAAGAAATGGCCCGGTGGCGGGACTGTAGTGAAGATGTTGTGCAGGCGGAGAAGGCATTTATTTATTCAGGAAGAGGAAGGTTCTCATCGGCAAATTGTTAGTCATATGTTAAGTAAATATTTGCCTGTCAGAGGACCTTCTGTTGTGGACCAGGCAGCTACACGAGCATGTGTCTCAGTTTTCAGCCACGGTTCTTTATTTGTTGCCGGATTTTAAGAATCGCGTTTATTTCTCTATCCGAAACAGGGCACTCCCTCGAATGAACATAATCCATCTTTCAATTATGGTCGTTGTAAGTGATTGATGATGATCAAATTGCTGTACTCGAGAGCCATACTTCCCCTGTTAGAGATTGCAGTTGGCACCTGAGTTACCCAATGCCTGTCAGCCCTTCTTGGGAGGCAGTTTTACCTATGGCACTTACTTACGGGCATGATATTCGGACTATGATCCCAGTTATTTGCTGTATTTTCTTCTTCTATTCTGTTTACTGGGTGTTATTGATAGAATATCAACTCTGCATTCGTTGCTTCATGCTAGAAATAGAAACAAGAACATGCAGTGAATTGGATTCTTGTAGTGCCATCTAGTTCTGTTTCAAAGAGGAGTTTACACAAGCCCCACTTTTGAACTTGATATTAATAATCACCGACAGTCTAGCCGCACAGATGTTACACGTACAAATTTAAATATTGAGAGAGTACAGTTCGAAGTAAAATCACTGACTGATGTGGTGAGACTGTCTTAGACTCTCCATAACACAAAGAAGTGCCTTAAATCAAACATTATTTCCTTCATTGAAGAGGGTTCTCCTTGAATCGATTGGGAGCCTTCATCTTTATAAGGGTGACATAAAATTATTGGAGTTGCTTCGCTTTGCATGGCAAGGGAACATAAAAGGAAGAGAGGGCCCCTGCTTACAAAGTTGAAGAAAAGATCTCGCAGCTGAAAGCACTAAACTATGCATTGAATTCTATCACAATGAAGACACAAAGACTCTTGAAATGATTACGAGGGTGGCCTGGCCTCCACTTCAAAAGAAATATGCCTCGTGCATGTGATTGGGCATATCATAAAGCAAAGCAGCAGGAGAACTAGAATTTAGAATATCACCAACGGGCTAAACTTACAACACAAACAGCAAACAATCCAGTCCAACCCTCGGGGAGCATGATACAGTGACAACACGTGGTGTTGAGACCTGGGTGCGTGGGATCTGGCAGGTTCCCGTTCAACAACTAACCCAGACAAAGCAGCATGGGAACCGTTGGTATTTGGTTTCCTTGGCTCCATGTGCCTCTAGCTTTAATTTATTTCGCCTTGCTTGCCCGCTCTCATTTTGCATCACATGTTCATGCTCTCTTTAACAGGAAATATATAAATGAGTTGGATGATGATCCAGATCCACCCCTTCCCTTCATAAAGTAGGGCAAGAAGAAGAAGAGACCTTCAGGTTTGGGCGATGAATGTTATAGCTCACACATACAGCTAGCTGGCTGTATCTGTCCTCAATGATGGATGGGTTTCCATTCACACGGCCATGCAATTTAAAGCTGAAAAGCAGAGATCAATGATTAATTCACTCACCCATCCATTTGAACACAGCCAAACAAGATTCGCTTGATTGGATCATACTTACTTATGGATACAATGAATACTTACTCAGTCCATCCAAATTCAAAGGGGTTTCTACTTTCAATTGATAAACTAAATTGTAAGTGGGCGTTAGAAATAACCAAATAATACCATTCAATAAGATATCATAATGACATAAAACAACACTCGTATTTCGGCCCTGGTAAGAGAAGAGCATATTAATTACTACAACAACTACACAATTGTCATGTATCACCCACATAGATAGCACTCTTATTCGCCGGAATTTGGCAATGCTGTCCGAATAAAAATAATTAATTAATTTAAAATATCACCCACAAAATTAAAAAAAATTAAAAATTAAATGAATATCAATAACGAGACAATCTATTTTGTATATTTTTCTTCCAAAATTGCACAACTCTACCCTCTCCATTCGTTGCACTGCGCAGTAGGCCTAGTCTTTTGATTTCCGGCTTTCAACGGGCATGGTGTCTGTACGGGAGGGACCATACAGTTATACTGCAGACACAGCGAGCTACTCAACGGGATCTCAGCCGTCGGATTAATCTCGATTCCGGTCAAATAGTTATGCTGCAAATATAAAATCTGTATGTTGGCAGCCAACAACCGGTCCACGAAACTACCCGGAACCTGACCCGTGAACCGGTTATTGTTTAAATATAAATTCTGTACGGAAGAGAACATAGGCGAGATTTGACCCCACAGCCTATTGTAGCTCAGATCAACGGTTGTGATCGTCACCTGATCACCCGGCTGAACTGGACCGGTGAACATATTCCTCTGTAACTGAAGGTTCGTCAGTGGAAATGTGAAGATCCGACCTGGAATGTTACCGTTAAACTGATTCATACTCATGTCCAGAAAATTTAACTGGTCGAGCCGGTTTAGTAGTTGGTCCACCGGCCCAGTGAGCCGGTTCCAAGAGAAAGAAAGGTATTGCAGCGAAGGAGGCAGAGACTCTGGAGTCAGCGAACCGGAGAGGGCGTTGTGTTTCAAGTCGAGCCGGGTTAGCATTTGCGAGAGAAATGGAGGGACAGAACCGGAGAGCTTGTTGTGGCAGAGTATCACGTTTGACAGCTCCCGAATGGTTCCGATGGAATGAGGGATGGCTCCGGTGAGCTGGTTGTAGCTGAGATCAAGCGTTTTGAGTCCCCGTAACTGACCGAGAGTCACCGGAATTTGGCCGGAGATAAAATTCCTGCTAATCGCGAGAAACCTCAGGTTCGTTAACTGAGACAAAGATTGCGGGAGGGTCCCTATGATTCGGCCCGGCACGATTGATAGCTCCACCAGCGACGAGAGTTTACCAATAGCGGGGTCGAGACGGCCCGTGAGACCAGGAGACCCGGCCCGAGGATCTCCAAGATTGAGAGCAATAACTTTATCACCGCCACAGTAAACTCCGGCGAAGTTGCATGGATCAGAAGTGAAATCCCATGAAGCGAAGAAGTTGGAACCAGGCATGTCATCAACAGACTTTCTAATGGCTTGCAGAGCCAAGAAATCAACTGGGTCTAAGATTGCAAACACTTGCAGAAATCTACATTGTAGAAGAAATGCTGTAAACAAAATGTACGACGGATTTAGCTTCGTTCTTGAGTTGGTCATTGAAAGCGTTGACTGCAATAATGAAGAAAAGACTGAGAATAGATGGCTAATATGGCGAAGAAAGAAAGCTCTTAGAGCAATATGAAAAGTTTTCCGTGAAAGAAGTCTACCGTTTTCTCGTGGAAAATGGCATGAAAGCTTTAATGGCGAAACTATCAGCATCAAAAAAGAGACAGCTGCAGCAAAGATTTAGAGGGAGAGAGAGAGAGAGACAATACAGATGGCTTGGAAGAGAAGTAGCGTCGCTCTTAATTGTTCTTGTTCCTGAATCTTCTTCCTCCCGAATCAAGACTTGGCCTTTTTCATAACGCTACAGCTGCTAGCACTAACTGTTTCTGCCTACGGCAACCCCAACCTCTGTTCATTTTACTTTTTAATTAATATCATCTGTTTTTTCTGTTGGCAATTTGTTCAAGGGCAAACGGCTGTCCGAACCTACGCGGAAGAGCAAGCCCGTGGTTCGGACGACAGGTAATCAGGTTTGGAGACGATTGTTCCCTCGGAAAGCACGTGACCCACCGGGTTTGGACTTGGATCCCTTTGGGCTGGGTGGAAATGAAATCGGCCGTCAAGTGGCACCACGTAAAAGGTTTTGGGTTCGAGCAACCGAAGTAGCATGCTGTCCATTTCTCTGACAGAAGGATGCTGCCTGCCACGTGTTCTGTTACGTTAAAGGCAGTTACAAGGCTTCCGTGAGGACGTGGCTACCAGCTGTCCCAGTCGTATCAGTGATTTGTCTGTCTGGCACTCGGAGTGAAAAAGTCTTGATTTATTAAATAAAAGAAATAATAGGAAATTAAAAAAAAATAATTACCAATTATTTTCAATAAACAAAATCTTCAATGGGGAATGTAAGAAATTTCCAGTTTTGGTGATGGGTTTAAAGGACAGCATGGCACGCAGGAGAATTGCAGTCATTTAGCCACCATCCTTATTTATTATTGTCTTCACACCACCTCAATGGTTAAATGGGCAGCCATAGATGGAGCAGAAAGCAAAGAAAACAATCGAAACAAGATGTTTTCGCTTAGTGTGTGAGATTTCACCAAACCCAACAACCACAATGCCCAACTTCGTCTTATGCATTTAGGTGTTGGCAATTGCCTTTTCGTTATGGATTTGGGGTGTTGTGGGTGTTCTTCCCTGTTCATTCATAACCAGTTCAATTAGTTTCTATCTCTTCATAGATAGTTATATTTATACTACTTTGTTATTCTCTTTTTCATGCAGCTAAAACCCTCCATTTCAATGACAAAACAAGCCCAGTTTTTTGCCCATACCCTTCATTCAATTCTGTGCATGGGAAATGTTTATAGTCACTGTTCTTCATGACATGTGAAATATAATGTTCAGCAGTGAAAATGATGAGAAATGGCTTCCCCTTGCCGCAAGGAAAGTGAACTTCCATTTCACTCGTTCATCCATGAACAGTGTCCGTTAAATGTTGCAATAATTCATTCGAACACATGGCCATTGATGTGGGGGTGAGAATTGCGTACTGCGTGTGCCTCTAAGCTTGACTAGACAGACAACAATATATTATTGGACATAAATGTGATAGTTTGGTTGCATAGCTGTATCAATTTGATAAAGTTGGCAGATTATCTTACTACTAGTTAGCCTAATAGAATCTCTACGACCTATCGTCTTCTCAACTGACCTTAGCTCAAATGTATTAACTATCCTGGATCGGCATTGAATCAAATTCGGTGATGTCTTAATTTGCCCATTTACCATTGTCAATCGGTGAAGAATAAGACTAGGGTTCATATTGAATCGAATTTGCCATGGCAAATTCCTTTTATTATAAACTGAAAAAGCAGTAATTGCGCCACCCAACACCCAGCCTAAAATCAACCTAGCAGAAGAGGACAAAGGACCTGAAATGCAATCGTTTTTTAAGGAAGTGCACAAACTTTCCTCAGGTTTTATCCTGAAAATCAGGTGTTGTATGCTACATTGGAACCCTTTCGCTACAGCGAAAATACAAAAGCAGAAGAGAAAATCTGCATGGTTTCTGGACGAAATGTGTCAAGACCATAAGCAGAACCAAAAGATAATTGGCACACTACACCATTGACACAGCTTCTTCAAATGTTATTATCTGGGACCTTTAATCGGTAGTGGCAAGGTTTATAGTAACCAGGCTGTAAATGCTGGATTTCTTGAGCCACCTCAGGACCACAGATTTCATAAATAGCGATACAATGCTTTGATCACCTTACCTCGACAAAACTTTGTGATGGCAGTCAAGCCAATTGTCATCTTTGACAGCTGCATCATAATTCACTTGTGTCAAGTTGACTGGGGAATTTGCCAAGAACTTTCGGGATAATCCTAACTGGAGGATGTCAAGCAACAGAACAAAACTGCTCAACTGGACATATTGATCCCAAAATTGGATATATTTGACAAATCCCTTAAGTCCCAAATCCACACATCACATGCAACTGATATAATGCTAGCAAGGCTGCAAACATTCATTCAGCAGGTAGCCTAAATATAAAACTCGAGTTTAACAATATCATTCAAACGCCAAAAATCAGCTGCATGCAATTACTGAGATCTACACTATTAGATCAGGTTGAAGAAAGATATGGCTGAGGACTAGGGAAAAACTTCAGACGCAGCCTTGTGATCAGATTGATCTGAAAATTTAGACTAATGAATGGTAATGGTCACTGTATGCGCTATGGCAGAAGAGATAGAAATGTTTATTCACACTACCAGTCTCCTCTAATACAGAATTTAAACATATAGCTAATAATATATATCTTTTGTCATCAAATCAAAGTAGCTGGAACGAAAAACTACAGAAATGTGTAAATAAAGTGGCAGTAACAATATGAGATCACTCTCTTTCTGTTTACGAATAATAGGGGATAACATCAATGCATTTTATTGCATAGGAATTGATCCACCAGCTGCAATGATCTGTTCCTCCAGCTATAGTAGCCAAACAAGGAGATGAAAAGAAAATTAAAACCCCAATTTAAGACAGAAAAGTAAGAAAGCGGCATTATGAATGCAGCAATTCAAGAATATTTTTGAACAAAAAGTGGCAAATTGAAGAAAGAATTCCCTCTGATTCTTATTTCCCAAAGTCACAAGTAAAACCAAGTTGAAATGTTAAAATGACAAATCAAAGTGGGTTTATTTGAAAAGGCAGTTTCAACAAGAAAAAAGAAGTTTCAAAAGAGCAACTTTTCCCTCTTCAACATTATATTAAGGATAGAAACTCAGGGTGTGTTTGGCAAAGTTTTTAAATTGCGTTTTTGAAAACTATCAAAATGTGTTTTCAAGATGGTGTTTTTAAGAACAAAAAAGGTGTTTGGTAATTTTCGTTAAAATTAATTTTTTAAATGCAATATAACAAAAACGTGTGTGGTATTATTTTAAAAATGAGTAAAGTAGTTGTTTTGTGGAAAAGTTGTTATAAATTTTGAAAACATGCTTTTGAAAATGGTGAAAAACCACAAAAAGTTGTTTTTCCCTTCTTAGTTAAAATTTTAAAAAGAATTTTTTTGTTTTTTATGACGGATTTTGCAATACATGCAACCAAACATAATTTCTCCTGTAGATGAAAGCACTCCTTGGGTTATTACCCAATAAACTGTCAGCTACTTCAATAGTCTTCCATGCACACTTACCCTGAATAGTGTTTGAAGCTTGTTCTTCAAGATAGAATACTCATGACTCACTTGCTGCAGACATCTCACACACCTGCACCAGACATTTTTGAGACTATCAGATCGCCATTTAGTCATTATTAGATTAAACAGAAGCACAAATTTTGAACAATTCTGTATCCATTTAGAATGAAAACTTTAGCCATTTATTGATCTAATATCCAAATTCTCCACGATGTTTACTATTATTATATCCATCCAAGTCTAGCAATTTCAAGGTAGACAGAGATACACCAGCTGACACAATTTGATAGAATAAATAGATATAGTCCACGAGGGCAAAAACTATTTGGCCTTCTTCACTCAAGATTGAAATCATATATTGCTTGAGATGGAAAAAGTCTGTAACCTTATAGAAGTTAATAAATTTTAGGGCCAAAGCTAAACATAAAAGAACCACAAACTCGTAGTTAAAACTTGAAATAGCTTACATTCTCTTAATTAAACCATAGAAACAAGTTCATTATAAAGATTAAAAAAAATCACAATGTTAGCATATTGGACTCTTTGGACTTCAGAATCATATAACTTTGTCATCATTTGAATGAACTAATGCAGCATCAAATCTTTTTTGACAAATAAAATATCACCAGAAAATTGGATAAAGTATAAGAATTGCAAATCACAAATGGCAAATAACAAATCATGCAATATGGAAGCATCACAAAAGCATACCCTTCACGGTCTTGGGCGTCACAATAATTTCTGAAGGCAATGCATACATTTTTAACTCTAGCGGCACCAACACTGTTAACCATTGAAAACAATCTTCTAATCAAACACTTAGAAACTTAAAAATAAAAAAGATTCCTTTACAATTTGATCTTCTTTTTCAAGCAACAACAACGCATTGCTTCATATATTTTCTAGCATATTCCAAGAAGCACATATCATATAGCAGTTCAGTCGACAATATGAAATACACAAATGGCAAAACTGCAGGTACCTGGAACTACTACCCTTCAATTGATGGACATGGGAATCCACCTGCATGAAATCTACACTCGGTTGTTCTCTAAACATCATTAAAGAAAAATGTAAAACCCAATTAGCAATTTCTCCAACAAATGAACTGCCTTCAACCCATTACCATATCAGTAACAGTTTTTAGGAATCAACTACAAAAAAAACAAGTCCAAAATTGCCAAGAAAAGTTCTTTTCTTTTCTTTTTTTGTTTATAAACAACAAGAGAGAGAACTCACAAAGTTTTGGCCATATTGTTAACAAGCTTCTGAGAGTCGTCAAAGAAGAGAGACACAACCTCTACCACAAAATCTGGGTTGCTCTCATCTTGCAGTTTCTGCAACTGGTTGAACTGATCATCCAAGTATCCCTGAACACAAATAGATAGATATATATATATATATATATATATATCATTCCACGCAAAATAAAATCTTTTACAACAAATAGCTGTCAATAGAAATAAAATATCCACAAGAACAACAGGAGGACTAAATGAACAAAACCCATCAGCGGATTTAACCACAGTATCATACATTCTCAGTGAAATCCTAGAATACAAAGAGAAGAAACTGACCTCGAGAAAAAGAGACGCACTGTAATCAATGAGCTGCCTCTGCAACTGACTGACGACGTCCATGGTTGCTAGTTCTCTCGCTCGTTTGTCTAAGTCGCTCCTAAAACGATTTGTGAAACCTGCAGATCTTTAGGAGTAAATACTCACAACTGGATTTATTTGTTATTTGTAAATCTTTGACGTAATACTGAGCGAATCATAGCTGGCGAGAACGTTGCAAGGTTGTTTCAAACGATGGTTAATGCTGTCAAAGAAAACTCCCATTCATTGACTTAGCCAAAAATGGTTCCGAAATAGATAAGACTTGACCGTTTTATATATGTTATACCCCCTTTTCCTGTTCTGCTCTGTCGTGTCTCTGTTTCTAAAGGATTTACAACCATCCGATTTTACATGCGGGGGCATTTGATTTTTGATTCCCGATGCTTTCTGACAAACTCAAACAGCACATTGGTGGTCAAATTTTCTTTTCTTCTTTTATTTTTGGAGATAAATATATTAAATCGAAATTAGGGTTGTTCTTGGAAAGGTATTAAAGCAGGGTTTTATGATGATTGCGGTGAATTAAAGAAGTAATCAATGTCATTTTCTTTCACTCGTGTGTCCCACTCAAACCTGCGGACAAAATACGGCTTGCCGAACGATCGATTGCCAAAGAAATGGGAAAAACTGGAGTTATCAAAATGGGTATTTGTTGAGGTGAGGTTCTGATATGATTGGAAAAGCACTGAATACTGTAAATCATGATGAAACAAACGATCACAAGAAACTGAAATGCCGCCACTCGTGTCAGCGTCAGCTGACATCACTGGCGGTGCTCAGAATGCGATTAAAAAAATGCCCCACTCATTTCAATATGCGTCGCATAATGATGAGCCCCAACTTTCGGCTCAGCAGACTGCTAAGTATCTTAAGAGGCATTGCATTAGAAATGTTAATAGGGAGTGAGATTAAAGAAACGCGGGAGAAGATTAGTAAAGTATTTAACAACAGAATGGCAATCTGTAATTTTCATTTTTCTGATAAACAAATACTGTTATAAGACTTGCAGAGAATTTGTTCACACAGAATTCATCTATACAGACACAGCTTTGATAGAAGGCTCAAGACAGGGCATGCAAACACAAACCAAGTTCTGCCAAGACTTTTTTTAATTTCACCCTCCCCACCACCCAACCCCAAAGGTAAAACCATAAATGAATTTATAAATTTCCATCTACAAAATGTACATATCGGAGAAAGAGAAAGAGGGAGAGAGATAATAGCATACTCTAGCTCAGATTGCCAACCACACAACAGCACTCTTATTCACACGGTGCACTGAAATTCAATCATCGAAAGATTATACCGGTACAGCTTCTTTCAATGACCTCAGATCAAGCTTTCTACAACATTTTGAGCAGCAATCACTCCTAAGGGCTTAAACCAAAAGACCCAGCAATTTCCACAATCAACCTGTCAATGAAATTAAAAGAAGAAGAAGAAGGAAAAAAAGCACACGAGTAAAAGGATCAGCCCTAATTATCAGAAAAACAGAAGCTTCAGCATGAATGCAGTTAGATATAAAATAAATAAATAAATTATAGCAGTTAAGGGGTTGATGTAGCCATGGCTAAGGGTTTCAACCTTCTTCACAGAAGGCAAACATGCCACCAAGCATTTCAACATTTTCTGCATCCTCTTCAAGCTTTTCCCGCTCACAGTGGTTACTGCTGCTGTCCACAGTGTCACTTACAACATCAGTTGACTTGTGGAGTCCATTGTGCTCCAATGCTTTACAATGCTCCTCTTGCAAAGACAGTCCAAGATTTACTGGACTATTTACCAAAGGGAGTGTTGGACCCTCCACAATAATGCCCATATGTGAATCATAACAGTCAGCAGCCAACATTGAGATAAGACCAATTCCACCAGGATTCCTTCCTGCAGAAGGCAAGTTACAAACTAATGGGGCCAAACCATCGGGAATGTGATTGTTCACACGATGATTAACATTTTTTAAATGTTCTGGAGAAGAAGATACAATGACTACGGGTTTTTTATTCAGATTGGGTGGTTCAACCATGGCACTCTCCTGTCTTCCGTGGTAAATCTCATTTTCCTCCTGGCCAGTGGGTATATAAAAATTCTCATTATTCACATGATCCAAGTCAAGCAGATTCTCAATTCTCCTTGAGGAACCTGATGCATAAAACAAGTACCATGCATAAGGACTATATGCTGAAAATATATGGGCTCCAATCACCATAACTCACAATGCATAACCAGATTGAAATAGTGATCATAGTAGCAAAATAACTTAATCCAACTATTATATTTGCAATATTTCCTGGAGAAAGACAGTTTTGACAACAAACGCATTAAACAATCTTCAGCATTTACTTCAAAAGATTACATCATCAATGACAATCCTTTCCACAGAAGAGACAACAGTGATGGAGGGTTTTCTCATATCATATTCCAAATTTTCAATTTCCCAATTCCAGACTCCAGAATCTATTCTTTTCAAAGGCAAGACAGACAAAAAATTAATAAAAGCAATGACTTACCCCCCTCAGAACTTTCAGTAGAGCTAAGTGATGCTGGGTTTGAAAGACAAATGATACTCTGTTGTGTGGTCTTGTCTTCAGCTTGATTAGGCTCCAGAGATGATGACTGAGGACACTTTTCCCCAGCAAGACCTCTGTATGAAACAACCAATCAGGCACTAAAATAAATTATTCATGCAAAGTCGAAAAGGATGCACGTGCATCCCAAGTATAAACATGGCACACACCCCAAAAAGAAGAGGAAAAAACCATCATGATTACAAATGATTGACATAGTCTAGATTATTGGATGCATAAGTGAGTAGCTGGTTTGAAGCAGCAGTAAGCCAATTTAACGTTAGCATAAAAGAAAAACAAATATGATGGTATGAACTCTTGTAGCCATGAGATTGCATGTACAATATTGAATAAATACATCTGCAAACTATATCCCACACCATATTCCACACCAAAGTGCCTAGATATTTTAATATTAAATGAACCTGAATCAATTAAAGATCGACCCCAAAGAAGAGTGGTTTTAGACATTGAATTAAACCAGGGAAAACAAAAAAAGATGCAAGTACCATATATCCTTCTCTACCTAATATATGGTGGTAAGAATCAAGACATCAAGCTTCCCTAAAATGTTCCAAGTAACAACACCAACAAAAACAAAACAGAATTTCCAACTCAAAAAATACAGCAAAAACAACAATCTCCTTTGCTAATTGTCTGTGTAACAACAAATATTACAACATCTAATACCCCAAACATATTTTTCTGCAGGAAAATGAATATTTAAATACATCAAGGTTAAGAAAACTTATTGGAACAGTTATTATGAAGTCCCGGGATGTCATCCTATTTCAAGTAAAATTTTAGCAACTAATATCCTTGAGGCACAATAAAAGCTTGAAAACAATCTTAAACAAAAACTCTTCTGATTTCTGACAAACAGATAACTATGTCATGACAACAGTTAATATACAAACACAAAAACCTGAAAGAACCATAAATAAATAGATCATTACCTATCATTCCAGCTTGATTTGATGCTAAGGAAATAATCAAAAACCGGCAACAATTCTTTGTGTCTGATTTCAACTTCATGGACAGACACATTTTCGATTTCAAACTCTCCAGTAGCATGACTATTAACTCTTGGAGAATCAATCATGAAGAAACAAATCTAGAGAAATGAGGGAAATAAATCAAACAGATGTATAGCAGGGAAAATTAAGCATTACAACTTTACACAAGAAATACCTTTGAACTTTGCCATATTGGTGACCTCCCAGAGCTAACCTGTACCTCTGCATTGGATAAGTACCAGTGGGATCTCTCACGGGACTTTACAGAGCAAGTTTTTAAAGTCTTTTTCCAGCCAATACAATCATTATTATTCTCACAATCAAATCCGTTTTGAACTACTTCAGCGGCATCTTGTCCATCACAAGTAGCTTCAGAAATAGACTCTTCTTTTTCTGACCAATCTGATCGCCTACATACATCCCACCACTGTACAGGCTCTACTCTCAACTGTAAGTCATCCTCTTGTACGTGCACAGAAGAAGCTGCCTGACTTCTTGAACCATTGTCAATTGGTCCCAAAGCAACTGATGGCAGAAGCTCATGCTGAACTATGTGACCTGATGGAGTATAAACCAACAGATGCTCCAAGGAAATGGTTCTTGAGTTAGCATGCTGAGGACTGTGAGATATAGAATTATGGAAAACAGCAGCAACAGCACCAGATGGCACAAAGGCCTTCCCTGTTGAAGGTCCAGCAGTGTTGTTTACTGTATTAAGCCATCCAAAACTACTATATTTTATCCTGCTCACTACAGAGAGGGTAACAGGAGGTGGGGGTGGCAAACATTGCTGACCAGTGATGCCAAATGAGGTACACCACCAAGGTAGAGACAAAACTGGAAAAAGGACTGGCTCTCCACCCTGAGAACTAAGAGTTTGAAACCCAGAATCACCACCAAAGGGGGATAAGACAAAAACATGGCAAGTCCCCTTAGATGAAACAATTGCAATCCACTGACTATAATGACTAAAGCAAATATCCTGGATCATCTGTCAGGTAAATCACATGCAAAAAGGGAAAAAATGAGTGAATATGGTATATCGACTACATAAGAAAATCAAAGGGAAAACAGTTTCTGTGTAGTAATATACTAACAGCTGATGTTATTCCACGGTGCAGCTTGTAAAGATGCACATGAGAGGAATTCCAGTCATATTTATGATTGCCTGATCCACTTCGCGTGCTAGATGGCATAATCCGGAAGATGTTAATGTTGTTCCCGTATACCGAGGCAGTAACCAAAAGTGTCCCACTTGGGTCAAAACACAAAGCAGATATTGGGCTGGTATGAGCTTTAAACTGTGATATAACAGCTCTGGTAACAAAATCTTTGACAACAACCTACACAATAAATTTTAACGGACATGAATTAATAAAATAATACTCTTAAATCTGACTCTTATATAGCACAAAAACTAAATAGGAGTAAAGAGAGTACTAATATTTGTCAGATTAAGGTTAAATCTAACCATTCCTGCATTGTCCATATCTGCTCCAGCGTGTTTACCAACTTTCCACACTGAATTTAGGGATACTGGAGAACTAGACCCATCAGGAAGCAACTCCTGGCAATACTTTGACAAAGTTTTGTAACCCATGTCCCCCAGGTTGATTAGGCCAGCAGCAAACTGTTTAGTATGCTCCATTGCATATCGAGCCACTAAACTATTACCACCTGGCGATGTTGAGGGACTTACACCTGGAGGTGTAAGGTTTTGTGGGCTCAAACGTCCTGAGTTTGATAATAGTGGACTGTTGGAAGCATAGGCTAACCACCTTGGACCCACAGCCATTGGCCCATAACCAACATTAATCCCCACCGCTCCTTGTCCTGCCAACTGGGGAACAGGATAGGTGAGGACGCTGAATTTATTCTCGAGAGTGAGTGCATCAAAACAGTATATCTGCCACCATATATCAAGCAGGTAAAGTCACATATTGCAGCACCAACAGTGAGCTTAAATCAATGAAAAGTGAATAATGTCAGATGATAATTAAAACTAGAAACAATTACTTCATCATAAATCATCTAAGTAAATCCAGACAAGTGAAATAAAAAGAAACCCTTAGCAATATGAATCATCCACATCAAAAGTTAAGACTTCTGAGGAAGAGAAGAAATAAAATCTAAAGGATGGTTAAAACTATTTGATAACTCGATGTCAAGGCAACTTAATATTAAATGATAATCTCTAATTTCAATCCCTACTCATGCAAATGTGTGTTAACGCTTGAAAAATTGTATCAAAATTTTAAGCATTATATCATTCTAAAAATGGTGCCAATCATCACTAACCTGTGTAGCAAGACCCACAGCTACAATCCGAGGACTGCACCTAACCATGCACACAGATGAACGGAATCTCAAGACATGCTCATAACAGTGAGACTGAAATGAAAAAAACCGAACAGCTGTAGGAGAGTTGACACAATTTCCTGACTGAGACTCCAAGTTACCATCTCTGACCCCACTCAAATGGCTACGATTTTGACCCAGGCTCAAACTGTTGGTGTCTTCTCCTGCAACAACCAGCAGGAAAGGATGTAATTTTCTAAATCCTTCATCTCCATTGAACTTCATAGTGAAGGGTTGCATCTGTAAGAATGAAACTGGACCATCACGCTTTGAAACAAGTTCATTGAAGTTAGAGGCATCCTCCACATCAAGGACTTGAAAGCCATTCTGATAACCAAGCAAAAGAACTTGTTTGAAGACTGATGGACCAAGCTCCAGTCGGTCAAAGCCAGCCCACGTCACCTGCTCATCAACACAAGTTGCTAAGTGCAATCAAGTAAACTTGATATTTCAAAACTGAGAAATAAAAACAAAAGTAGCAGATGCATGAAACAAAGATAAAGAATCTAACGTCACATGTTACAGTGAAATGGAAATCTTAACAGAAACAAAACTTTGAATGAGAATTGACCAAGTACACATAAATGGGCAAAGTTTTCCTATGAAAAACAAATATATAAATAAATAAGTGGGGCAAAAATAAAAGTGAGTAAACATAGATTGAAGACTATCCACAAAAGATTAGAATAAAAAATCCAGTCGTGAGAGCCGTGCTTTCACAATTGATGAATATAAATCACTTACTAGGACATCTTTTGGTTTCTTTTACCTTTGAATTTGAAGATAAGTTCACATATGAATTTTTTCAAAAAAAAACCCTTCTCTTTTCCATATGTAACAGTGGATTTTCATTAGATTTGCATCCCTTTTTCTATACATTTGTAACAGCACCAACATCATTAAATACAACCCAAATTACTTCTGTGAGAAATTCAAACACTTCTCAATAAATGAATAAATAACATAGAAAACAAAATATGAAGCTCACTGAGTTGACATATTAATGTTGAAGCTCATCAAAACAAAACATTTAGCTTAAAAAAAAATGTATTCTACCACATATATGTTCCACAGAACAAAAGTGAACAAAGTGTTTCTTGTTCAAAGAAATAATGGAGTCATACCACCATATCATATAAATTCGAGAAAATCAAATGCTACAAATGATAAGAATACTTGAGGTACGTTTATTTTTTATATTTTTTTGCTTTTGTAATATGCGCATGCTATCATGTAAGATAGAAACTCCTACTCAATTCAAAAGCTCAAAAATCAGACTTTAACCATATCAACTCCACAGATGTTATACCCATCAGTATGATCACTAATACTTCATCCTCATATTTCCTTCACTAACAGTAAACTCAGCGTAACAACTTCACAAAGGCCTGTCCTGCCAGTAGGCTAACAGAAGAGCACCAGCACAGTACACAAAACAAAACTGAGAATTGAGCTACAGAACCAACTTGACTACATCAGTCAAGTCCAAGAATCATTACCAACCAACGCCGAGTGCTGAATAATTTTTTTTAAAAAAAAATAGTAACCTGAACTTTGTGATATTCGGAACCATTTGAAACAGAAGCAGCAACCGATGCACCAGCAGAGCGTACGGTAGAAGCAACAGAGCTTGCATTCGTAGAGACATTCTTCAAACAAGATGAAATAATCTTCAACGAATTTGGCAACAAACCATTGTTCTTTCCCTTTCCTTTCCTCATCCTCCACCTAACAACTCTTGACCACCACCATCACCTCCTCCTCTGTCTTCCACCGCCGCCTCCACCCACAACAGAGACAAACATCTCCGATCCCTCACGATCGGAAATATCATTCGAATTCTCTCCGATCAAAATCGACACAAAAACAACTTTACAAGACAGTTAATAGCTTCTCTTCCAAACTTCTCCAAGTAGCTCTGACTTTGAAGCCTCGCACTTCAGCCTTTCTGAGTTGTTTCTCTTCACATCTTTTCTTTCTCCTTTTATAATTTTATTTTCTCTTGCTTCCTTTCGCTTTCTCTCTCTACTTTCTCCCCAATCCCCGTTGCTGTGTTATTGGAAATGGGCCGAAAATGGGCTTGCCTAGTATTTGCAGACTGCAGTTTCATTATTGTGGTAAGGTATTTGTCGCAGTCTTGTGACTCTGAGTTTGCAGCGTGCGGACTCGGAGATCAAGCTTTAACCTAATCCACAATGAGTTTGTGTTAATGTAGACATACGACCAGTCTGACAGTTTACTATTTGGTTTTGAATATTAGCATAGTTTTAAATTATTAATTGCATAAATATCCCCTTTCAAAATTTTAATTTGGGAAATTGGCTTTGTAAATTATAATTTCAGATCATCGATTTCTGTACATGGGACCAAATACATTAGTATTATGAACTGATTCTATCTTCTGCGTTCTGCCATCGAGCTCTACTCTCCTCCATTATTCTCTTGTCTGTTTCGCATGTGTAATTCTCTTGTATATATGTACACAAGACAGGCTGATGAATCTTTAATCTTCCCCGTTCTTGTTCTTCTTTGTAATTGTTCTCGTGCCTTTGCCGGATGGCTAAGCGGAAACCAGGTTCAGAGCCCGGCATGTTACCGTACAGCAAAACTTCCTGCTTTCTTAACTGCACTGCAAGTGCAGACTGTTCATTTTAGTGATTTTTCGTTGATTTTAGTGTTCTGCGGTTTGAAGCTCTTCGCGGAGAGTTCTTCGTAGGAGTGGTGATCGACATTTTCTCATGTACTTCAAGCAACATAGATTGCCACCGAGCAGCTGTACCACCTGCAAATTCGTGTTCTTTCAGTCTCAGTGCAATAGAGTGGGCTATTGTCGAATCTCACCTCTAGGTTACGTAATTTCGTTACTGCTGTTACCTGACTCATTTGTGGCCGCCGGATTGAAGACTGTTGTATGCATAAGGAAGCTGCTAACAGCACAAGATTCGTCTGCCGGGAATCGTAGTCGTCAGCAAGAGAAGGATCAACCAGCTCTCTAGTTGCATTCTTCTTGATCAAGGGTTTTGCCTAATATTAAACACAGAATAAACGAACCATATGTCTTTAAAGTGTCTGCTTGCACGTCCGTGCACAAAAATGGGAAAAGAAACGGAAGACGTACCCACAAGACAAGGCTTTGCTGCGAGTAATCGAGAGCTCGGCGTCCTGTGACTAATTCCAGAAGCAATACACCGAAGGCAAAGACATCAGTCTTTTCATCTACTATCCCATGCATTAAGAACTCAGGAGCAAGATAGCTGCAACGGTGAGAAACCAATGAATATGCATATGTCTATGAATTGGATAACAGACGGCGAAATTGTTAGCTGTACTAACCCAAATGTGCCTTCGACTTTGGGTACTGTGTGGTGAGTCCATTGCTCCGGTAGCCATTTTGCCAGACCAAAGTCACAAATCTGAATCGCCAGCAGTTGACATTTAAACCACAAAATTAATCCCCCAAATTTACATACAAATCAAGGAACATGCATTAAAACTTCATCAACTGTAATATTAATTGTGTTTTCTACTTGGTGTAAATGATTTATAGCAGAAAGACCCCGAATAATTGGAAATTTTAATAAATACCTGAGGCTCAAAGTCCTCGGTGAGCAAAATATTTGCAGCCTTAATATCTCTGTGGATGATTCTCCTCTGACAACCCTCGTGAAGATAAAGTAATCCTTCAGCTGTTCCTAAGGCAATCTTATACCTGATATCCCATCTCAGTTTCTCTTTCATACCTACAACAAGAACGGTTTTTTAGAAGGTACATATTTGATATGACGCACTTGAAATTATCAGAAGCAACAATTTGTGACCCAGAAATGTTAAGACTAACCATAAAGCAGAGAAGCTAAGCTTCCATTTGGAGACAATTCAAGAACAATATGCATTCCTCCTTCAATCCCATATCCAATCAGCTTAGCAGTATTAGGATGGCTGACATGAGCCATAATCCCGAGCTCTGACAGAAAGTCTGCGATTATTTCATCTGCCGTACCTCGCGTTAGCCGTTTGATTGCCACAAGTTGTTCGTCTCGCATACGCCCCTTGTAAACTTCAGCATAACCACCCTTTCCAATCAGATTTTCTACACGAAAGCAAAGAAGAAATTACACTTTATTTTCTGCCATAGTCCAATGACAGATACTTAAAGCCTAAATCACATTAAAAATTCATACCAAAGCTGAAATTATTGGTGGCGGCTTGGAGCTCATAGAGGGAGAAAATCTTCTGTGGAGACTCTGAATCGTACGAATTTAGGAATAGATCCCCTGGCATGTTAATGCCCTCTCTCATACTACTGCTCCTCCTTGGGAGCTTCAGAACACTGAAAGGATACAATGTGACTAATGGTTTTTTTGATTTACTTCTAAATAAGTCAGAGAATACGTGCCAGCGAGAAATGGGTTTGGAATCTGATTTAGCTTCAGAGTCTATGGTGGGTTCTTTCGAAGAACATGTCTCTGAGTCTTCGCTCCGAAAGTAATCCTCTAGAACACCAACTGGCGAGCTTGAATCCTCCTTCTTCTCCATAGCCAAAGATCAGAAATCCTAACAAGATAGAAAATTGATTTGAAATTCAAATTCAGAATACAGAATATTGCTAGATAACTGAAAAGATTGGAAATTTACCTTGACCAGAAACAGAGAAAGATAACAGAGCATTCTGCTTCCCTAACTAAAAATGTTTTCTTTGCAAATATGATCACCAAACACGAAGAGTTAGCGTTTAACGAAATCGGAAATTTAACACTGTAGCGAAATTCGTTGAGGCAAAACACAGAGCAGATGAAGAACAACAGCAAACGTGAGAGCAAAGTTATTGAATAGATGCAAATGACAGAAAAGAATAACATCTAAACAAGGACAGAATAGAAGAACGGGAAGCAAGATCAGAAAACATTTTTCAAATATCATAAAAACACCAGACAGCCACGATTTCAAACACAAGAAACTTACGCAACATAAAAAGCAGAAACAGATTCATAACTATGAGAACAATCGACAACATAGCTGAGGAACATACCCAGAAGAAGAAACTGATATTTTCAGGTAGATAAACCCGGAAAGAGATAGCAGAAGGCAAAAAAGACAGAGAGAGGGAAGCGGTGGATTGGATATCAATTCGCGGTCACTCAACCGCTCCAACGATCACTGGTTTCTCAATTTATGCCATCTTACTACTGCTCAGATATTCTATCGTTTAGCATATCGTACCCGATATAAAATTGAAAATAAAATAAAAACTGTGGATACCGTAGACCTTTTCACAGCAGATGAGTAGCAAACTTTCTTACTCATGACCCATGTCTTCGCCATGGCAAGACGCTTCGACGGTCAGAGACGATTCTTTCTACTTTAAGACGTGGCGTGCGGGATCATTCCATCACGTGACCTTTTTTTTTGCCAAATTGGGTTTTTTTAAACTTCATATTGTGCCCTTATACCCGTACTAAAATAAATAACAAAAATGATCCCACTCGTATATGCAAGAGTATCCTTACAATCTATAGTTAATTTCACTTGGTATATTTTTATTATTATTATGATTGAATTATCAGACGGAAGTGTGTAGAGAACTCTAGTCTCTATGATTTGAGAGGCTTAAGCTTAAGATATGGCACTATTGTTTGTTTGTAATGATACCAAATCATAATGGTAGAAATACAAGTTAAGTAACAAGCTAATCATCAAACGAGGTAATGATAATACTCGTGGACATCCTTCGCCCGCAAATCAAGAGATATTTATGGCCAATCATGCGGAGTTTTGATAATTATAACACCGTATGGAAAGGAAATCATTTTTGAGTATGTCTTGTTTTTGAAGGCTAGATTTGCTGTTTTGTTGGATTCAAATACCGAGTATTATTATTATTTATCAAGTAAGGTAGATGGGCGGGGGGGGCCAAAGCAGTGTCAACCTTAATTCTGTTTGTGGCTGGTTGGTGCCTAATTTCTGAACTTACGTGCAAGTTTATGTTGTTTCCCGTTATCCGACGACGTTTTAACGAGATGGACCGACCAACCGACAACCGCACCAGACTCCCGTCCGTTAACGTGCGGCGGCGACGAATGTACCTAATGCTTGGGCAAAAATTATTATTATAATTAGATCTCAGGAGGTTGGATTTGGATTTGCTTAATTTGATTAGTTGGTTCCCCCCAACTTCAAAATATAACTTATAAATAAATAAATAAATAAAATTTGTTAGTATTACGTTATTATCACGTTAATTATATTTTAATAAATAATAAATATTAAAAAAAAACTTTTTTTAATAAAATTATATGTAAATAAATTATATTTTTTTAATTTTTAAATTATAATAAACAACAATAAACATTAATTGTATAAGAAGAAAATAAATAATAGTTTATGTTGATAAATATTATTATTATTAAGCTTAATTTACTTTTATTTCACTCTTATTTTCTATCGGTTTCCCTCTCACTTTCCCGCCAACCAAACATGGAATAACGTGGGGAGAACACTCTAATTAACAATGTACCAGACATCTGCGATGGAATTGGTTTAAAATTATGTCTAGATATCAGTGGAAGCACGCAGCCACGCACGACAAATAGGGAATCACATGCTGCTGTGCGTATTATATTATAATGTGACAAGGAGTCGCAACCAACGGCAATAAATAGGTATATTTCCAGATATATACATAATCAGGTACAACTCGTAATGATACGACGACGTAAGATTCAAATCCTGTTCGCACTGGAATCAGAGGGGTCAAATTTATTCCTTGGTTGAGGTTGAATTGGGACCAGAAATTGTGCTCCCGTAAGTAGCATTAGGACACGAGGACCGATAATTGGCGTCCCTGGACTGGAACGATTTAAGGACATGGTGTTGATGCAGACGTGTAGACCAATGGGAGAAATGGCTGTGGGATCTTGTAGACCGGATTGGACAGGACTGTGATAAAAGCGTTGATTTCCCACAATCATTAGCCCTAACCTAACTTAACCTGCCCTAAGACCATGTGTCAATAATAAATAATGAAATAAATAAATAAAAATAGAAATAAATTACGTGGCGACCATGTAATAAATTAGGAAATTAAACGCTTTATTGGTGGTCAAATATTTTGTTTGACTAAAATATGGGGGTTGACAAAGAGGACAGAGAGCGGGGGTGATGAAGCAGAACTTTTAAAAGAAGATTTTTATTCGGAAAGTCCCTGGGAAACAACTCGAATCGCCACTGACTTGGAATGGAGCCTCTGTTCTCTTCACCTTCTCTGTGATCAAATAAACTGTCAAGCCGCCTTCCTGCCCTGCTGCCATTACTGTGCTATTACGCTTGTCCAGCCCACATGTAATCTCTTTGACAATCCCATCTCGTTCATTCTGTCTCCATCGTTTACCAGATGTTAGTCTTCCGGTACCTTCTCGTTTTCTTCCTCCTCGTAATCTTAACGAACTCGCAACCTAGAACGGCGGCGCAGCAGCCAAACGGGAACGTTTCATGCCCACTCGACTTTAATGTTTTACAGAACACGGGATCCGGGGAGAAGGCGAGCTTGAAAGACCAGTGTCGGTACATAAGCCAAGGCCTTCGACTCGTTCAGTCCGATTATCTCCTACGCAGTGGAAATTTCTTGCCTCCACTCAACTCCTCCGAGTCATGCTGGCAGGCTTACCAAACTGTCATCAAGAGTTCGATGCCCAACTTCGATATTCGTTCGCAGTGCGGTTATCGAACGAGTTGGATCTCCGAAGGATGTATGAACATCACTACGAAATCGCAGTTCGAAAACCTGATTCCCAATTCTACGCTAGAGGATGTCGTTTCAAATTGTAATCAGTCGTTAGAAAGTGGTTCCCCTTGTGCTGCTTGCACTACGAGCCTGTCCAGATTGCAGGCGTCGTATTTGACGGGGAACTCGATCGGCAATTTGTCGGATTGTGTGGCTTTTCCATTCATTTATGCGGCTGCGGCTGCGAATCATTTTGGACCCACCGATGAAGGTACCGCCTCGTGTTTGTTTTCGCTTGTTTTTTCTGGTTCAAGTAAGAAGAGTAAAAAGAAAAAAGGTATCATTGTGGCGGTTTCGATTGCCTGTGGTGTTGGTTTGTCGCTAATTGTTGCCGGGGCCTGGTTTTTTTGTCATAAGCGTGTGATTTCTAATAGAAGAAAGAAGAACAGAGAAGCAAATAGTAAAATTGAAATGGGATTGGAGTCTATTAGCGAGAGTACTCATTTGGCTAGGTTCACACTTGATGAGATTAAGAAGGCAACTAGAAATTTCTCTAGAGACAATATGATTGGGAGGGGAGGTTATGGCAATGTTTATAAAGGTGTTTTGCCTGATGGTTCTGAGGTTGCTTTGAAGAGGTTCAAGAATTGTTCTGCGGCTGGTGATGCGAATTTCAAGCATGAAGTTGAGGTTATTGCCAGCGTCAGACATGTGAACCTTGTTGCTTTACGAGGATATTGTATTGCCACAACTCATTTAGAGGGTCACCAGAGGATTATTGCATGTGATCTGATGACGAACGGAAGTCTTTATGATCATTTGTTTGGTACCACGGGGAGGAAGCTTAGTTGGCCTACCAGGCAGAAGATTGCTCTGGGGACGGCAAGGGGGTTGGCCTATTTGCATTATGGTGCACAGCCGGCAATCTTTCATAGGGATGTTAAAGCTAGTAATATACTATTGGATGAGATGTTTGAGGCAAAGCTGGGGGATTTTGGGCTTGCAAAGTTTACGCCGGAGGGGATGATGACTCATTTGAGTACTAGGGTGGCAGGTACAATGGGATACGTGGCTCCTGAGTATGCCTTGTATGGGCAATTGACAGAACGGAGTGATGTGTACAGCTTTGGTGTAGTGCTTCTTGAGCTTTTGAGTGGTAGGAAGGCACTCATTGTGAATGATGATGGTCAACCTTCCCTTGTGACAGACTGGGCTTGGTCATTGGTGAGGAACGGGACTGCTCTGGATGTTATTGAAGATGATATACCAGAGTTGGGCAGACCAGAAGTTCTAGAGAAGTATGTAATGATTGCTGTTCTTTGTTCTCATCCGCAGTTATATGCGAGGCCAACGATGGATCAGGTTGTGAAAATGTTGGAAACTGAGCTGTCAGTTCCCACAATACCAGAACGACCAATTTCTCTTGTAGCCGAGATGGAAGAGATTGAGAAGTCCATGAGCAATAGCGGCTCGAGTCAGCTCTCTAGTATTGCTGGCTATCAGCTGTTTACTGAAATTGGTCACCCTTCAAGCTGCAAGGAAGAAGCCAGAAATTCTGATTCCAGAATAGCATCATTACCGTAAATTACCCAGTTTTTGCACTGATAGGTATGTTTACCTTGATGTATTTTTTATTTAGCTATCATGGCTCCTGAGTTTTGATTCATGTTCTATGTTGTAAAGATTTAAGTAGATGCACGATTAAAATTGATTCTTTCATTTCCAAGAGAAGATACCATTACAATAAATTTACCATCCAAAGTCCTCTATTTATTACTTCATAAAGATTGCTAGCGTATATTGCATATCATCTTGGTCTTGTGCATTGATTGGTTCTGTTCAAGTAGGGCGGTTTATAATGATGAACACGAAATTGTACTCATATAAAGAGTATTCTTTTACAATGATCTTGTGGAGTTCTGGTCTCATGCAAATTGGGTTGTGATTAGCAAGTTAGTGTGAATGATTGAGATTCAACTCTTGTTACTTCTTGGGGTCCTGCAGTGCTGCTGCTTGGAGAAGCCAACTGAGGATACCTGATGCATAATATTAGAAGCCTTCACGAAAATCTCTTTGGATTAATAGAGAAAAATACTCAGTTAAGTCTAGTGGAAGTTGACTTATCTGCTAGTATGCGACCTATGTGGCCACCATAACAGTAAAGTTGGTCACGCATTCTTAGATTAGAAGATTAACTACAAATGTGGCAGTTTCAAGGCCTGTGAAGTTTATACTGGAATAAGTAAGACCACATTTATTTAAATGGTGGAGAATGGGTGATTTCTCTCTGCACATTGTTTGTTGCTGTCGACTCTCTCAAACTGCTGATGTTTACGGCTTTCTTTATTGTGCATCTGTTTCTTTTCCAATATCAGCAATGTAGTGATTGTGGCCATTTAACTGGAGCTGTACAGTTATACTGATGGATTCGGCCAGTTCTTTGGTCAGAATTTACCGAATGAAACAATTCCAGTTTTGGCTGTGCCAGTAATATGAGATCTTACACTCAAGTGCTCGTTAGTTTTCTTGTTCTGAAACAATGTTTCATGTTAAGTCAACAATGGATGAAATTCTGAAGTTTCTGGAAAGGGATCTGCAATTTAGCTTCAATCTGATGGTGAATTTCGGCTCTAAGCAAGGGTCGATCATGTCTAGAAATCTGTGAGCAGAAGCTGCTGCTGCAACAAATAATTTTTGTCAACATCAGCCTGGGGAATGACCTTCTTATTGCTCCAATGGTCTTTATTTTGTGTCAGCAGAAGGTTTTTATCTTTCAAGGGATCTTACCATCTTTTCCTCATCCAACATAGTTAAGCTCAACTAAAATCTTTATTGTCCATGCTTCTTCCCAGAGAACATTACATTTACAGCCAAGCTTTAGTGAGAACGGACCACATAACTATGTTTGGCAAGACATTTTTCCTCCAATTATTTCTTTTTCCTTCATTTTATTCAAGGATATGAAATTCCAACCTTCCATTTCTTTCTTCAAATATCCCAAACAAACTTCTTAAACTATCGCCACCATGGCAAGTGGCAACCGCCCATTATTGGAAAAATGGAGTCAGTCCTTTTTCCATGTCTTGTAGCTCTAACCCATCCCGTCATAAAAGTCAAGTTTTTATTGTCATGAATGATCCGTAAGTCTAAATCGGTGGCTTGCTGACCCACTTTTATATATTAAATAAAAAAGGATACATCACTTTCGACACTTGGAATTGTTGTTAGGAGAATGCACAAGGTACGGGTATAGTTTGCATCAGCTCCACATGCCTGTAGATTAAGACAAACAACCAACTCATTTTCTGTCAAAATTAAGAATCCCTTTACAAATCCGACACTAAGCTTAAGCAGGAACGAATCCAAAGTAAACACTACAGTACCAGCTTACTTGTGTCATTAATTAATTACTTCAATATGACATAATCTGCTGGACTTTAGTTTGTTTCTGTCTTAGCAATGAACCATGATTAACATATCCTACGAATAAAGACCCTGTGTTATATCAAATGTTCACCTCTCTGGAACTCGAGTTACCTTTCAAAGTTCAAATGTTGGACTTGCACAGTAGAATAAGAAGGTTAGTTGAATGATTGGACTTATTGTTGATGAGAAGTAGTGCTTTCCTTAGGAAGAGAATCTCTTGCCGGTGATTTCACTACTCAAAATCTTAGCCAAATACATTCTCCTATGACTTCTTACCAGTAATCAAACACGGCTCATTCACGAAAGAAAAGAGGAAGTGGTTATTACTCTTCATTATGATTCTATTATGAGTTATATTCACATAACAAATTAGGCACTGAATATCTGTGACTCGTATAAGCTGACTAGGAAGGTCTTTCATCTTGAAAACCATATTTATATACCATACAATCACTTTGCAGGTCTTCGAGATAGATAGGATTGGGAACAACAGTCAACTGCAAGCTATAAAGAAAGCATTGTAACCACATACAAGAGGAGAGAAACTGGAGGAAAATCTTAAAAGCGCTTGCATTTTCACGCGTCATAGAGGCCTACAAATTGACCAGTGTAAACTATCAAGGTGGCCAAATGGACCATAAAAGAGAGTGAACAGTTTATGTATGCAACAGTTGCAAATAATTATTTGAGTTGGAAATTAAATGAAAGCACCCAACTCAATTTATTTTCTCCTGCACAAAATAAACTGCTAAAAGGGATTTTTCCACCGTTTCGTCCTTGTTGCAGTGAATGAGTAAAAGCATTGACAACAGTATAAACTTCATGTCTTAACTTCTTCCTCTGCCGTGTTCATGTCTAAGATCTCTTGTCGGTTCAGTTTTCATGCAAGCGACAAGATTGCATCTCTGAAGTCAATTACTGCACGTTTCTAAGTAGATGGTAACAAGAAAAAAGGGTTTTAGATTAAGAGTGAATTAGAATAAATCCGACTTAATAAACAAACAAATTGTTTGTTGTCTTCATTATTGCTTTCCGTACAAAATCATGAAGGAATTTTGAGCAGAGAAGTGCCTGAGGATAAACTTAGGAGTTCGAAAAGAGTCTCTCTCTCTCTTCTCTAAACTTTTCTTTCGAGAATTTCCAAATTCTTTATGTTAGATTGAGAATAGAGATTCTGTTGCTTCCATTTTGTACGTATCTACTTTACAGTTTCTTTGAACTCCTTCTCTTTGCTAAATTAAGACAGCAACTTGGAAGAAAGTAACCAGCACCAGCATGGCCATCACAGATGATATTAACGAAAATATAAGAGAGCCACTCATGCGGGAAGAGAAGAATTTAGCTGATGAAGATGGTGGAGCTGCCGATCAAACAAACAGCAAAGACAATCCATGGATGGTTTACTTCAGCACTTTCATAGCAGTGTGCGGTTCTTATGCTTTCGGATCTTGTGTAAGGACTTCCACATCTTTCAACTGCTGAGAAGATAACAGGCTTGGAAATTTGAAGTTTAAAACCAAAAAACAAGATCTTATTGTAATTCTTAATTTGGTTTTCAGGCGGGATATTCATCTCCTACGCAGACTGCTATCAGGGAAGATCTCTCTCTGACCCTTGCAGAGGTATATTCACCAATTCTCTACTTCGACATTAATTACTTATTTATGCATGCCAATTTACTGACAAGTAAAAATTATGAGTTTGGTATCACATGGCTGGCAGAGAGCTAGTTTTAGACAAGACATTCTCTGAGAATTATAATTAAATTAACAAGATGTCTAGAAACAGATCATGCCTTAATTGACTAATGCAATTTATGTTAAGCTGATATGAAGAAATTAGTCACCTTATTTTCGTGGGGTCCAGGCCAATGCTTTCAATTAAGATTTTGGAAATTCTCAAATTCCAGGAGTTAGTGTAGTCAACGATGAAGAAACCATTGCCAAAACTAGTCTTTATTTGCGTAGAAAGTCACTTAATAAATGTAAAGTTGAAGGTGCTCCTTTAACTTTCAAAGTGGTTCACATAGGCTTTTGTTTTCATGCAAGCAGTATTCAGTCTTTGGTTCCATATTAACATTTGGTGCAATGATCGGTGCAATCACAAGTGGGCCAATAGCCGATTTTGTTGGCCGGAAAGGGGTTAGTTAAACATACTTTCTGATTGATCACCGCCTGTTTGGCTCTTCAAAATGTAATTAATTGTCTTTTGCTGGATATGTAGCATTGTTTATGACGTGGGAATTTATGCAGGCAATGAGAGTTTCAAGTGGTTTTTGTGTAGCAGGGTGGCTTGCTATTTACTTTGCTAAGGTTTGTATAATAATCTTAACCTCTGAATGCATTCTGTTTTTTCCGATACTGCATAACCATAACAATTTTTGGTAAAAATGAGAGTCATTTATGGTTTGAAAAAAAACCAACAAAAGGGGGCTTTAGCTTTGGATATCGGAAGACTGGCAACAGGTTACGGGATGGGAGTGTTTTCATATGTGGTGCCTGTTTTTATAGCTGAAATTGCACCCAAGAATCTTCGAGGAGCACTGACTGCTGCAAATCAGGTAAAGACACGCATGCAAAGGCACGACTTACTCAGGGAAGAAGTTCATTTTCATTTTGATGTGTTTCTTGTATAGTTGCTGACGGATTATGCAGCCTAATTATTTATCATTTTCATCCATAGCTTATGATCTGTACTGGTGTGTCGGTTGCCTTCATAATTGGGACAGCACTATCATGGAGGGCTTTGGCACTAACAGGTAAAATGTCTCTATTAATCATGTAATCAAACTGTAATAGAAGGCTCACTAGCCAAGTTACTGCAGGTATCATCCCTTGCGGACTTTTGCTTTTGGGTCTCTTTTTCATCCCGGAATCTCCCAGATGGCTGGTAAGAAGCACCTGTTAATAAATGGAACCCCCAAAAAAAGATGTACACGTGAGATTGAATTTACCATGGATACAGGCCAAGACAGGGAAGGCAAAAGAATTTGAAACTGCACTACAGAAACTTCGCGGCAAGGATTCTGACATAACGCTTGAGGCAGCTGAAATCGAGGTCTTATTTCTGATTTACATGTACCATCATCCCACACTGACAATGTGTTTTTGTAACATTAAGAAGAAAATCTACGTACTATTTCATTTGTTCGACAGGATTACATAGAAACTCTGGATCGGCTCCCAAAAGCCAGAGTGCTGGATTTGCTCCAAAGAAGATACTTGCGCTCAGTCATAGTAAAGATTACTTTCTCAACCTGAAATACAAATATTTTTTTTCATACCTCCCCACTTGAACTTCTCATCAGTTCATTAACCCCTTTACAATGAATTCATTTTGACAAGATTGGAGTTGGATTGATGGTCTTTCAACAATTTGGTGGAATCAACGGAATCTGTTTTTATGTCAGCAATATTTTTGTCTCAGCAGGTAAAGAGATTTGTACTAGGATTACCGCACACGTCCTTCAAACAATTCACTTTTACAGTTAACATTTTGGTTGTTGTATTTGTAACAACACAGGATTTTCTTCCAGCCTTGGAACCATAATCTATGCCTGTCTTCAGGTTTCCATCTCTCACCAACACGAAAAATCTTTGGAAGTGTAGATATGTCGTTCTAGTAAGAGTAGCCTGAACAAACTGTATTCTGCAGGTGGTTGTTACTGCCCTGAACGCAGCTGTGATTGATAGGGCGGGAAGAAAGCCCTTATTATTGGTAAATTTTTATTGAAAAACCAAATCTACCTCCATAAATTCTCCCTCAGAAGCCCTCTTCGTGTTCAAAAATATAACACCCCTTTCTTCAATTCCATTATAGGTTTCTGCAACAGGACTAGTCGTGGGCTGTATACTCACTGGGCTTTCATTTTATCTGAAGGTAACAGTCAAATATTTGCCCTGACAACAACCCTTCGTTTTAATTCTTTAATGAAATTAAATTGATGATAGACTTTTGTGAACCAGGTGCGTGAATTGGCACTCAAGGCAGTTCCTGCTCTTGCATTGACTGGCATACTGGTAATATAAACTACTCTGTAATTACTATCATACACTCAATTTAGCTGTTCATCAGGCAAATTGACTCTTCATGTTTCCCTTGATTTCCCTCAGCTGTACATAGGGTCCTTTTCGGCGGGAATGGGTGCAGTTCCTTGGGTTGTAATGTCGGAGGTAATTGAATGTCAACAGTTTATCATCGTTTATATGCTTGATTCATTACACCAATCTGAAAACATTCCCCTGTTGCAGATATTTCCTATAAATATTAAAGGAGTGGCAGGAAGCTTAGCAACATTAGTGAACTGGTTTGGTGCATGGGCAGTTTCCTACACTTATAACTTCCTCATGAGCTGGAGCTCTTATGGTAGATATTAACTAGTGAAAGTTACATTCCCTGTTTAATTATAGGTCACTAAATTGCATGTTTTGAGAACTTCAAACACACAAAGAGAGCTGCAAATTGGCCCTTTTACACTGGTGCCTGCTTTTGGTTTTCAGGTACATTTATTCTTTATGCTGCGATCAACGCGTTGGGCATATTGTTCGTGGTCGTAGTAGTGCCTGAAACGAAGGGGAGAAGCCTGGAACAAATTCAAGCAGCCATCAATACATAGAGCAAAAATAAATGGAACGAAGACCATTGTCTGTCCTCCTGGAAATTCTTATTTGAACTTTCGAGATCACAATCAGAAATCTCGATAAGTGAAAAATGTTTCAGAAATAAGCATGCTATTCGAGGCCAGCGGGTTTTGGGATTTATTATTTTATCTTTTTAACAGCAACATCAGAAGTCTTGGTAAACAGAAATTGTTTCCAAAAAGAAGAATCTTGTTCAACGCTGTCCCCATGAAAAACCAGCAGATGGTACCAAAATCCATCAATGTTATCTACATGAAAACAAGAATCATGTTCAAGCGAGGAACAACACCTCCTAAGAACTGCAACTGGGTCTGGTAGCTCAATACATGCCCCTCTAACATCCAAAAAGATCACCAGCTTCTTTGGGCTCAACTCCAAGTTCATAAAACTAGCAAACTCCACAATCTCTGCCGCCATAAGATTTCTTAGCAGCATTTGGAAACTTTCCCTGGAAGACATCAAGTCTCTCTCAGTTATTATCTCAAAATAACTTTTCGGGGCTCTCACCACAAACTCCACTTGTGGAGAAGAATTATAGAAGTCAACAACTTTCACAATATCACCAAACAATACCGGTAAAATCCTTTGGAAGTGCTCACAACGACTTCATACATCTTCCAATCTCAATACTAGGGAAATTGACAATTTCTTCTCTACAATTTCACGTCTCTCCATATCAAAAGGAAGAAACTCAAAATAGGCCGCAGTTGGAAGCATTACAGATCTGGTCGTCTCTGGTGGTTGCGCAGTATCCAAATTAATACCCACACAACACTCTGAAGCAAAGTAATCTCCACCTAAAACAGGAACTTTCCCTGCATAATGCTTCATTTTTGAATATTACTGTCTCGTACTTCGGGTAGTAATACACCTAATGTAACGTACATTGGGCAATAATTTACTCACAATCCCACCCCAATTACTTTCTTCAAAAATTGATCAAATCCTTTTCGACAAATCTGGTTGTCGTCCATCACTAACATAAATAACAGAATCTCGCATTAAAACCTCAGTGATATCCAAACACGGGTGCCCATTTTCGAGATCATCACATAGCTGCTCCCACTTGGATTCTAAAAAACGAGTACTCTAATTATTCCAATGCCATGCGGGGTTAAGATTCCATCGATAATTTCAGAGTTTCTTGGACAGCAAAGAAGGTGGCAGCACATTTGGTGCTGCATATTTGATCCCATAATGACTTCCCGGGGACTAGAATGACTGCTAAGTTGAGACCAGTTCACGTTACTACTACCCTGCAGAGGAAATGCAGACGCAGCCGTAACCTCAAACCCAGCTTTTGTTGTTATATTATCGGCATAAATAAAACACAATCTTATTACCATCATGCTTCTTGGGAAACAACCTGGATTATCAAATTTCAAAAATCAGAAATTGCGCTGAATAATAATATGTATTACACAGAACAGACATTGTCGATAAAAATCAGACCTTCTAAGAATCGCGCCACTGCCTAGGAGTGCTGTTTGTGAAGCGGCTTTTGAAAGTGCCGTGTCGTAATACGGAATCAATATTGGCTTCATTGAACGTGAATTTGTCACAGAGCAGCGAAACATTAAATTAAAAAATGAAAATCCAACGGAGTCTAAGTTCAATATTCGGGTTGGATTAGCTAAGGATGTCGTTCCAAGAAGAGCAACGAAAAGATGAATTGTTTACTTCTAAAAGAAGCATGCTAAGGGATCAACAGACAGGAGAGGCTGATAAGCTTGATCGTGATCAAGGAGGCCACTGTCCCGTCGATTGATGTGATCGGCGTAGTCATCGTAGGAAGACAACGGCACGGCCCGCTTGTAAGTTGCCGCATCAATCGGTTTATTGTAGCCTGGGAGGTGAGGTCGGAGATAACGCACACCAGTTTGGCGTTCAAGGGTTGACTGGAGAGTATCGAGCTGGTTTCGCCTGGCCTCCTTTGTTGAGTCCTCGAGCTTGTTCAGGATCTCTTCGCCGGTCATCTCGTGGGATAGTGGCCGGGCGTAAGATATCCGGGTAAGATCACAGCGCAGGTTCTTTTCCACCTTTCTTATCGTGAGTCAATTATGTTGACTTCAATTTCTTCATTATTTTTTTTTGTTTATTTACAAATTTATATCCTTAATTATTAACTGCTACATCTTATGGACCGGGTATGATCTCACTGGAGGGAAACTACCCGACTATAACGACCACAACTAACTATGCCATGCTGGCATGCCCTCGTGTGAATTCCGTTACAGCTGATCGATGTATGCATGTTATTCTGTAATTTCCACTCCTTCCTCACAAAAATCCCCAAGAAGAACCAAAACCGGAACCAAGAATCCCTGAACTTTAGCAGAAAACACTCACGGTTCCCCTCAAGAAATCCTCGTCCTATCCTGAGAAACCTCCTGACTGCCGCCGGGATGTCACCTCACCATCCGGTGGGCAACTGCCAGTGACCTCCTCCGTTGGCCTGACTAGACCATCTACTAGCTTTCTTGATAATGTTACGCAAAGCTCTGGTTCCAGCAATATTAGTCCACCTACCGGAGCCAGCTCTGTTGATTCCTCTACAGGAGAGATAAGGCCGCCAGGAAACGCCACAGAAAATATGGACGGAATGAGAGCATGTACGTCGTCGTCGCCATCATCTAGATCGAAAATGTCAAGAATGTCCAGATTAGTGAATAGAGGGGAAACGTACTTGAAACAATTCCCGCCACTTATTCCTTCACTGGGCATCGGTGGACGGCCAAGATACAGTTACAAGAAAGTGACCGGGAGTGACGAACGGTTGATTATGCATATGATCAAAAGCAATAAGCCAGATCTCGTACATTATACTACTGTTGGCGATGACGGTGTAAGTGTGGTGAGGAAGACGGTGTTGACATGTGACGAAGAATTTGATGATCGTGAAAACAACAGAGAGGAGATGACCAGTGATAGTGAAGATAATGACGGGAAGGAGGAGGAGCAGATGACTGGCAATCGAGGGAAGAATAAAGAGGTGATGACTGGTGATCCTGAGAAGAACAAGGAGGAGATGACTGGAGATCGTGGGAAGAACAAGGAGGTGATGAATGGTGATCCTGAGAAGAACAAGGAGGAGACGACCAATGATTGTGAAGATAACAGAGGGAAGAAGGACAAGAACAAGAAGAACAAAACCAAGAGGAATAAGAAGAAGAGGAGGAGGAACAAGACCTGAAGAAGAAAGGGGGGAGGAGTGAGATCTGATCAGGTAGTCAATTGTTAGTTTGATCAATTCCATTGCATTTTTTCTGCTAACTGAAGTTGGCAGGAAAATGATGAAGGTCATAGGTAGTAATAAGGTGATGAGGTTTTGGTAGAATTCTTGGTTAAAATCTTGGGTTCGTAAGATCCCAAGTTCTGCTTCACGTATCTTTGGAAGAATTGCCATTGAAATTGGAGATTTTAATACATGATGCATGAAATTTCATTCTCAATCAATCTTGCATTTCTGCTTCATCTTCCTCTTATGCTTTATATATGATTCATTTCAGCCATGTTTGCTCTCAGAACTTGTTTTAAGTAAAACCAAGTCCGCAATAATGTCTCATGTGCTTTACGAGCCTTCATAATTTGATTAATTTCTGGCAATGCATTTGATTTGAAAATTTAAGCATATGCTTGGGAGAAATTGTGCAGTCTTTAATGGGTGGCCTTTTTAGAATGTACCTAATCAACATGCCCAAATGAGCCGGCTCTCGATTTGTGGAGCATGTGAACAGACTGGACTTCCTGCCATAAATCTTGTGTTCAAACGAATTGAAGTTTGAAGCTGTTTGCATTTGTTTTGGGATCATTTGTTATGTCCCTGCCTAGTTCTGTTATTCACACAAGTTATCTTTCATTTTCTTATTGAGGGAAAATTGACCAACACTTTACGTAACCTTGTATCATATGTTTGACCATTTCAGAAAATATTTTCAATTTTTCACCTTACAAAATTTCCCGTGAATAAAAGGCTAAATGACTTTGGGATTGCTATCAAGGCCTTGCATTAAATGATGTTGGACTGATGGTTTTATCTCACATGAACCTTCCTACACTGGCTGGAAAAATTCAACAGTATAACCTTAAGTAATGGGCACGACTTCACTGTTTGACTAACTGTTTGTCTTTGTCATACGATTCAACTACAATGCACAGGCCAAAAGATAACATAATTAATTGCAGTCAAATTGCATATCTCAGTAGTACTGTAATTGATGGTACAATAGTCAAAAGAGGAGCTCAAATGACACCCTTTAGTTTCAGTTATGATCACTCCCACTCTCACACTGTACAAATACTCATAACTTACCACACCAATATTTCATTTCTTCCTTCAGTTTCTATCTAGACCCACTTAAAAAGACAAAGTTAAATGGTTTACTATGCATAGGAGGGAAGGGAGCTAGCAAGTTTAAAAGAATTTGCCACTCTGTGACAAGGAGACACTGGTATATATTGATAGGTGTACATGCCTAAGATGATAAAATGAAGTAAATCAGCTATCTCTGTGGTGTCTGTGTTTTCCATATTCCTTTTGATGGAGAAGAGCCTGTTATCTTTATAACTTTCTGTTTATGTTGATTTCGTTTTCTGCTGACATTCTTTTGATCCATGCTTTGCGCTTTTATTATATCAACTTTCACTATGTGATGATCTGAAGTCCCTTTTGAAGAGAACACCGAGTATGATCCCGGAACAAACCTGTATGGCGAATTCGGAGATGCCAATATGTAATCTACTCTGGTTCCATATTTGCATGTCCCCTGCACACCTGCACCATAAATGGAAGAAGAAATTATGGGTTTGAAATGAATGGAGAAATATTCAGAATAAGTTACGGGGAAGAATTGAAAGAGATAGTTTCATACTTTGGCCCTTGGCAATCATGACAACTGACTCGCATTCCCCTGCATAGTCCTTGGCATCGGTGTACTGTTTACTCTTTAGAAATTTCATCACTTCAACCTTTGGTGTTGGCTTTCCCATCCCCTCGTAGTACTACAAGATATAGATTCAGTTTCAGTATTGAAGAAAGGTAAATTTTGGTGGTTTTGATTTGACAGAAATTTAGATTGATGAGTAACTGTTTTACATTTTACCTGTACAATATCTGTCCATCTCTCTGAAGAGTAATCTGTTTCGTCAAGTGAATTAAGTCCTCCGACTAATATATGGTGTTCATCGTTTGATTGAAGTATAGCATTAATTTGCTTCATCCGCCAGTTTTCATCCAGATGATCAAGGTGAGTGCAGTGGAAGTTGACCTCTCCCACCTGAGGAACATCAATGGTGGCCTTAAGAACATTCCTGCGTTGAGAAAAAGCACCTAAGAGTCAAAAGTTGTTGCATTTCTCCTTGTTTCAGAGTAAAGAGGAGTCGTAATCTATGACTTTTATCATCATCTACGTGTTGCTTTTTAAAGAAAGAGAAGTTAGCTAGATGTAGAACTAACTCATCTCAATCATCCTAATACATTGACATATAGCATACCCCAATTTTGGCAACGAGTGAAAATGACCAGGCCCTAGTTGATGAGTGCAAGAAAATGTTGGGTGATCTTGAACACAGCGAAAAATTAACAATCCAGGTGAGTTAGGGATGGCAGTAACATTGGAATTCAGTAAGTTTTCTGGGAAATTATCGTAGTTGGTGAAATTGCAGTGTATGAGCTAAAACTTCAATCAGATAAAAGTTTCGGAAGAATCCACTTTCAGAAGAATCCAGATGGTAATAAACAATTTCTAAATTAGGAGTTCTACGTCACTGCATACAGCTGTGACTGAGATTTTGACTGGTGCATCCTAGTATCAGAGCTGTTTGTACATATCCTATATACCAAACAGAAGCAGAAGGCAGAGCTATCGAAGCAGTTGAAATCGTTTGCCACAAATGATAAAGAAATCTAGCAATCAATTATTAATATAAAATTTCCTCAGAAATTTGTGCTGATACTGATAAAATCAGGAAAACAATCAAAAGATTGTATCAGTCAGCCATTTCTTCTAATACTACATAGTTTTATCATCAAATTCATGTCCTTTGGAACCTTTCTTCAACGTTAAGAGAAGCTAAATTTACAAATGCATATTTATTTTTATATATTTATCAGGAAATTGAAGGGAGCGAACAGCAATTAATAATAAATTAGAAATTGACTTGCCTGAAATCAGTATCATCAAAGATGCTCTGCACTTTCCAGCGCTTGATCGGCCACCTAGACAACACGGCGTTGCCGTACTCGGGCGCCCAACTCTCTGCAAAAACATAACTCATTCCCAAAGCAGCAGCCAAATCTGACAAAGGTTTCATGGCGTTCTCTTCCTCTGCTTTCACATCTTGCAGAGCCAGAATGTCAGCATCCAGTTCGCTCAGCACTTCAAGAACAGTCCTTGTGTTTCTGTATCTATCACCATTTACAGCACCAGTCTCCAGATAATTTGTAGGAAAACTCACGGTTGATCTTAGAGGAGCTTTCCCTCTCAAAATTCCGTTAATAGTACTGCTTGTAGAATCATCCTTCTCTTCTTCTCTGAAACTCAGTTGCCGGTTTCGCAGCAGAGAAATCTCATTATCCGGTAAATTTATAGATACCCTTAACTTTGATTTCGAAAAATTTTGTTGCTTTGACTTATCATCTGAACTGTTCGTTGAGCTTGAATGCAAGGGAGACTGCTTTAATATGCTCTTTGGACGATCTTTCATTGAATTTGCACGTAAATTAACTTCAACAGACTTTCTAGATTTGGTAAAATCTTCATTTTCAAGGTCAAAATTCGGCGACTTCTCCGATTTAGGAACTGCAGGCGCCATAGAAAACAGAGCAGCACTGAAAGTAGCTATCCGTATCGTCTTTTCAGATTTCAAACCACTAATTTGACCATTTCGTTGAACTGTCGCTGACCCATTGACCGAGAGTTCATTCCTTGCCTCGTTTTGTGATTTGGAGGCAGGCCTTCCAAACTTCTTCACGACGACTTTGGACTGGGACAGGCGACGAACCGGCCACAGGAGACGATAGTACAGACGCCTGAACCTTTTGTTGATAACCTTAAGCATTACGGACAAGCTGGTTTCAAACAAAACCAGTTTTCGGTTTCTTAATGATGGCATGTGATTGAGAAATGAAGAGAGGACAAGAAGTTGCAGCGTTGTTTTCAAGATTCACACAACGATAAACTCATTCTTTATGTTCTTTTTAAGTGACTGGTAATATTTGTTTGTTTAGAGGTTGAAGAGATGGAGTCTTCTTCCGGGAAATGGGTTTCTGACACGTGGCAGGCATCTGAGTGTGTGTGCCAACTGCTCTGAGAGAGAGAGAGCTGTACAAAGGTGGTTGTTTCCTGGACAGTACATATATATATGTCGTTCGGGATTTTTAATTAATTAATAAATTAAGATAACAGAATAATTTTTTTTTCCAAAAACAAAATTAAAATATTTTAATATCGGGAGATTAAAGGAAGACGATGAATGGAAGAGTACGACTACTACGATCCATGCAAGTTAGATTCTTGTTTGGAACGCCACGTCACCTAAAGCACGGCGCACACAACTCCCATGCAACCGCAGTGAGTGGAGCCCACAAGTCACCATCTTTGAATGATCATGATTTCAGATGATCACCAATAAAAATAAAAATACACAGGTGAGTTGTGTGCGTGTATGTGTGGGCCGGGACAAATTCAATGACCCATTTTCCGCAATTTTCATCCTCCCATTGAGGGGCGATTATCAAATGAGTCCCTGTAATTTAGTACAATTATAATATATTAACATACTTATTACTCATATCCAATCACCCATCGTTTTATGAATCTATTTCTTACTTTTACAATTTCTAGAAACCCATTTGATGATTTTTCTTTCTTAAAAGAAATCGAGCATTAAATTAAGCTTACTGACGTGGTTCAATGCAATAATAGAAAGAAGAAAAAAAAAGAAGATAAATTTGGAACCCTTCAGGTTGAGGAAACCAATTAGTCTGATCTGAAAGCACCCACCTCGGGTAAATTATATGACCATCTTTGTTCTTCACTGGCTTCCCTTGTGGCTGTTGGAGTTCCCCCTTTTTCCATTATCTATCTAACTTGTAGTGTAGGACAGTAGAATTTATCATTTGGGCCATGAAAGATTGTGAGATTATCAAAGTATCCCAGTTCAGAGTTGACCTGGAAATCCTAAAACCGGCATAAATATTAATATTATCTTGTATTTTATATAATGCTGTGGGCATCTCAGCTTGATAATACAGGGCTGTGATCTAGCTGTATACCAAATTGGTATTATTTTTGTTAAAAAAATTATTAGTTAAGTATGTTGAAAAAAATTTAATAAATATATATATATATATATATATATATATTTTAGGCAAACGGATCGTCTCTGATAGACTACTGATAGTTAATGTTATTGGGATTGTGAACACCGAACAAAACTTTCATTTTGCAGTCATTGGGTAAGTGTGTGGGGGGTGTGAATTCCCTAACAAATGAGCCAAAACAGATGGGTAGAGAGCAGTTGAGCCCGAATGAAGGTGACACATACACAAAACAAAACCTACTGACTTGCCAGAATCATCAGCTGGATTGGGACCATGCAATGAAGGGTTGCTTGTTTTAGGGTATTGGCCAATGCATGATGAGAACAGAAGGATCGTGCAAGTGTTACTGCTTTATTATAACCATGTGTGTGTTTCCTAATGGCATATTACTCTGCTTTGACACCCACGCTACACGTGGATTAATCAGAGACAGACAGTCCAACGAAACATAAAGAATGCATTGATAATACGTGTTATATACTACATTTTTTCATATGAATTGGATTGGAATTAATTAAAATATTTTTATATTATTTTAAATATTGAAAATATTTTTTATAAATTTTTTTGAAATTTTGAATATTAATACATATTTTTTCTAAAAATTTTAAAAAATTATTTTTATATAATAATTATGATCCATGGGGGGTATTTTTGACTCTTTCTGGTGACAAGTAACCAGCCAATCACCCATTTAAAATTAATAATAAAGATAAAACGTCGACAGCAGGGTTCGAACCTGCGCGGGCGAAGCCCAACAGATTTCAAGTCTGTCTCCTTAACCACTCGGACATATCGACATGATTGGTTACAAGTCTTTTCAACTAATATTAAAATTAAAATAAATGAAGGGCTAGATTTCATTAAAGAATCAGTTAAATCGATAAAACTCGTACGGAGAAAGAGACTGATTATCAAGTCATCAGATAAGAAGTCATTTTTCAAAATATTAAATTTTTTTTTATTTTAAATATAAAAAGAATTTCAACTTTGAGTAAATTAATTAATGTGTCTAAAAATCCTATTTTAATGCAATCAAAGTAACATTGGCGTCGTTTTATGTCACCATAAGGGACCATGACAGCGAGGAATTAAATACTTATGCTTTCAAGTTTCATGGGTACAATCACCATGACAAGTGATTTCAAGTAACATAAAACTCAGTAGGCAGCTCAGTAATATAAAGACATGCATGCATAGCTCGATAAACATAAATGACCATTTTCTGTAGGAGTACCTAATCAAACAGGTGCTACTTTAAACACTAGTGCCAATCTAAATCAAGAACCCATAGAGAATGAACTAAGGAAAATCAAATAATCCACGAGAAGAAAGAACAATGTCAATGTTGAGAAATGCTGAGCTTTACATTATATATGAAGCATAAAGCTACACTTTACAATATGACTGCTCTAATTTTTTTTTACTTTTCTGGTTCTTCATTTTCTGGAACTGACTATTTGTAAACTATTTTAAACCAAAAAACATTAAAAAAATTAAAAAAAAATGAACAACAACTTGATGAACTTTAACATAATACCATTTACATGGTTCAAGTTGTTGCTCTTTAGCCTCAGCCACCGTTTCAGCAAAAAAAGGTTTTGCTGAGGCTATGGCTGAGCAAAACGCGCATGGATGCGCTGCTTGATTGGGGTCCTACATGAAGGACAATCCTTCATTCCCTGTTTCTCGTGGAGCTCATTGCATTTTGGACAGAGGACCTGATGAGCACATGGGAGGAATACCACAGATTTCTCCTCTGATAAGCACATGACACACTCCCATTCCCGTCTTAAACCCCCTGTCCCTGAACTACTTGGGGTATTTGCCCCTCCCCATAAGAAACAGGGAATTTGATTTCCCTTCATTGCTGGGTTTTCAATCTTGCTGTCATGCATGAAACCACCAAAGCCTCCATCAGCACTTCCTCGAAGTGCTGCTATTTTGGAAGAGTCTGAATAGAATTTCAACAGAGAAAGCTGGCTTTCAAGTTTTTTGATGTCTTCCATATATTTTGTCATCTCCTTTTCAGCATTCAGCTTCATCTTCACCTCTTCCGCTTTTGCAGCAGCTTCAAGTTGTTCTCGCTCCTTCCTTATAGCAGAAGCCTGAGCAAGATATCTTTCCTTGGCTATCCTTTCCTCTTTCAATCTAGCCTGCAATTATTTTTGAATTGTTTCTAGTGAGAAAATAACAAACCATAATAAATCCATGAGGCTTAGCAGAAAATATGCCATATCTGTTTTCCAGTAAGTCTCCAATGGCAGAGTACTTTTTAGCATCTAATCAGCAGGTAACTTTGTATTTCTATTTCAAAGAATCGTACCTCAACTTGGTTGTAGCGATTTTGTCCCTTGCTTATTTCCTGTTGCAGCTCAGCCATCTTCCGCTTCTCAGCCGCAAGCTCCTCCCGCAACAATAGCTTTTGCCTCTCCCATGACTGAGCATTCTTGAGTGCCTTTTGCTCCCTTTCCAATGCTTCCTGACAACTTGAGGCTGATTCTGCTCCCCACAATTTAGCAGCCTCCATCTCCCTCTTCAGTAGAGAATTTTCCACTTCAAGCTTGCGAAAGGTGGATTTGGAGCTCTCAACTTGGCCAGCTGCATTTTTCAGGGCAAACTCCATCTCAGATAGCCTCTTCATGGTGTTCTCCTCCAAGATTTGCTTTTCCTTTTTACATTGCTCTGCTTCTTGCTTCTCTTGCCTTAGTGCTTTAAGCTCAGCTCGGTCCTTGCTAAGCCTACGAGCAGCCTGCATTACCTTCTGATTGGCCCATTCGGTCCAACCGTTCAGTTCATTCTGCACCTCATGAAGCCGAGGGACTAGGTTCAAAATCAGTTCATCTTTCTCATTTTGTGGGATGTAGTTTCCCATAGATTCATCAAAAGGAATTCCGGCATAGTAATCAGGCATCTTGGGAGACACAAAGGTGGTGGCTTCAGCCTTTGTAACATGATTCTTTTTTGAGGAGGATGATGCCTCAAGCTCAGAATTTGCCACAGGTAATGCACATACAGTGCCCTTTGTAGGTAATGTTGAAGGGCTATCTGACACAGAATGAGCAAGTGGAGCACTGCTTGATGCACAATGACCTCCATCTACTAAAGAGGCTGCACTTCCTGTCCCTGAACTTAACTTTAAGGAGCCACTTTCTGAATGTGCAGCAGATAGATCAGCTGGAGGTTTCACTCTCTTTTCCACAACAAAACCATCAATGTTAGCAAGTTTGTCTGATTTGAAAGCCCCTTTCCCATAATTTCTGTAGGTTTTCTCAGTGTGCCCATGGTGCGACTTTTGCTGAAGTGTTGCTAGTTCTTTCTTTTTTCGACCAGTTCCAGATCTTTCTTCAGAGCCATGTGTTAGAGACAAATTTTGAACACGATCCCCACAAGAACTTAAAGATTTCTCAACACTTTCTGCCTCAGAAACCAGACTGTCTCTCTTTGGTAGCTGCTCTCCAAGAGCAACAGGATTTCCGGGGTTGGGTAAATTTGGGAAACTTCCAAATTTTACTGTTTCAGGCGGATAGCTTTGAGTTTTGGCGGTTGAAGGAACTGGGATATTTGATTCACTAGTATTTGAAGGAATGGCTTGAGAGCTTCCGACTCTTGATCTTTGTTGGGAAGCAGTAGGCTCAGAGGAGCTCTCTCCTGAGACTTCTTTACTATTGAGGAAACTTAATATATCTCCTTCTGCAGTGCATGCTTGTGAAATGTTCAAGTCACACATTAACAACCACCACATTGCTTCAGCAATGGATAAGGATGGTTTAACCTCCCTGAGCACATTAATCATCTCCAACATGGTGTAATCTACCATTTGCTGCATATCTTCAAACACTTCATCCCTAGAACAAACAGTTCTCTTTCCTTTCTTCAGAACAGATAGAGTATCACTGACTATATTTGACACAAGGGATCTACCCCCACGGTAAATGCCATGCCTAGCAATGGATTTGAAAGCAATATCCTTGCTATAGCCACCCTCAACAATCTGCTTAATTGCATCCCCAAAAAGCGCATGCAAACTAGAGGATAGTAGTTCCTCAAGTGCATGCACAATAGGATCATCCCAATCATCAGATTCAAACTCTTCTCCATCAGCTACTTCTTTAGACTGACTGGACCCTGCCTCCAACGAAGGCAGGTCACTCAATGGGTTTTGGTGTTTCTCCGAGGACAGTTCATAATGAGGGAATTCAGTCAAGGATGAGGGAGCGTTAACCGAGTTCTTCTGAGAAGGATCAGCCAATTTTCTCTTGTTCTTACTTCCCTTGTCTTGGGTTGACACAGAAGAGGACCCTACTTTGCTACCACCACTAGCAACACGGTCAGCCATATTATCCTTTTCACGAACAAAAAAAAGAAATCCCCCAATATCCTCACTAGTTAGTCCTCTGGCAATAATCCCTATACAATTAAGGAAAAATAACCAAATGGTAAAGCAATGACTCAAAAATGAAACAAAATTCAAGAAATGAAAACCTGCACAAAACCAAGACGCATTGTACAATGGAAATGAACAACACAATAACCAGATAATCAACTGAAAAACCAATGCAAACTAATCGATTCTATTGTCCAGCAAGCTTACAAGCAACAGCATAACAGAATACTAAGAAAAAAGAATAGGAAAAACCTGTATCTCTGAAATAGGGGAACTGAGCTACCAACTCTTTCTCCTGTATCAAAAACACTCAGAATATTCAAAACAAGACCCGCCCAGATATCAAAACACACTCGCTTTGCTATTCAAGGAAATTATGCACATAACACAGACGCAAAAACCCCTATAAATAGCCCCGCCACATAGAAACCACGCAAGAACCGGCACACAGACTCGGTAAAACCCCAGAACCACCTAAAGAAATTACCAAATATAACAAAACCAGAAACCACCGAGTTACACAGAAGAGAAACAAAGAAAGGATTCTTCACACCTATAACGGGTCGATACACACGAGAGAAACGCTTCTGGTCAGTGTATTGATAGGAAGAAAACTATTTAGTACGTTACAAATAATCAAGAAGTTATGGTAATTTGTCGTCATTATCTTTGCCGTGGGTGCATTTGCATTTCCCAGTCACATTGCAATAGCAACAACAAGAGCAAGAGCAAGAGCTGCTGCTTCACTGCCTAGCGTAGTGCGCGCGCGAGCTTATGTGCAGAACCCACTAACCAGTACTTGGTCCTCTCGGCCCATTTTTCTTACCATGATTAGACCCCATTTGGCAACCAAAATCTAGCATTTGGATTCACTAATTCCCTCCCAGATTACACATTTACGTAACACATTAAATTAACCATTATGTAGGTGCCAAAGTGCAGATATATCAAAGATGTAATATGCCCTTTATTGGAAAGATGAATTTTAGTGGTTTCAAGAGAGAAAAGGTAAAAGACATTATTTTGAGATTATCATGTGGGAATGGAATATGATCCTTACCTAAGGGTCTGTTTGGTGTTCCAATGGGACTACTACCCAAAGTGAAAATTGAGCATTTTGGGGGACTCTCTTTTGGATTTAAAATTTTGAATTTATCAAATTTTTTTTTGAAAAGACATTGTGCTACTAGCAACTATATGCATATAAATTTTGAAAAAAATTACCTCATTTTGTATTTGTAGATTAATAAATTCTGAAAGAGTTGTAGAAACGAGTTTATCCGATCTTTTGTTTTTCTTTCTTTGCAATTAAAAATAACAAAATTAGATTTAACAATAGTAATGTCTTTTTTTTTGTTTCGAAGTTTGGCGATTTTTTTTAAAATATTAAAATAAAGAAAAAAAATCATTCCAAATATAAATATCAAAGATGCTTATGTAATGTAAAAATTTAAAACAAAAATTTAGATTTAACTCTTTTTTATAAATTAAAATTATAAAAAAATTCAACAATTTAATTTTATAATTTATGCTATATAAAAAATTAAACAAAATCGATATATTAATCAACAATGCACTTATGAACGATATATTAATCGATAAAATCAATATATATATATATATATTGAAAATATGATTCTTATAAAACTTATTGAAAAGTTTGAGGTAGAATAACTACAAACTTTATTCTATGAAAAGTAACTTAGAATTAAAAAAACAATAAAAATTAGTACATTATTAACTAATCTTAAATATGACAAGATAAAACACAAATCATTATAACTTCCTCTGCAACAATGATAAAATAAACCATCATAATTAGGAAAAAAAATAACTATTATTTATGCAAAGCCATCGAAATAAAATATTCAAGTTCTTTAAATACTTGCACACATAGAGAAATACTTGTAAATAATAAAAAATTTGAAGAAGAAATTTAAAAATCAAATACTAAGCAAAAGAAAAGATAAGCACCAACCGTCATAGTTGCAATCTTAGCTTAACTGAATGTTTTTAGATGGAAAATATTTAGAGAAATTAGCTTTAATCGATATTGATAATATTGAACACTAAATCAACCGAGATCAAAAATTATTTGAACATTTCAACAAAAAAATACTTTGAGAAATCACCTTCGATTAATAATGATAATATTAAAATATTCTGTTGACACAGATTCGAGATTAGCTAAATATTTTACTAAAAAATGTTTTGAGAAATTAGCTTCGACTTTTATAAACAATAGTGAAATACTAAATTCATAGAAAGAACAGAACATTGATAAAACTAAGACGGTGGAGAGAAAACTAAACGATACAAAGCTAGAATAGTATTTATAGATAGATTCAACATACGATACAATTATTAAAGCATGACGGGTGAAATTTTACTATATTAATCTATTTTATTAGAAAAAAAAGTAATTTATTTTTCTATTGAATAAAACAACTCAGAGATATACAAAACACGTGGATATTAAAATAATAATTAAAGATAAAAGTAAAAGAGTGAATAGTATGTAACGATAGTTTGCTGCGATAATTAATATTTCAATATCAATAACACGAAACAAATATTTCAATCACTATATTATAATTATTTTTACTTGATTGTACACCATTTTCATTTTCATTCGTTGTATGCAAGAATAGGGACGGGCAAAAATTTGATGAATTAAATTAAATTAATATAATTAAATTAATTATTTAATTTTAATTCAGGGTAATTTTAGACAACTTTTAATTTGAACTGTCAAATTTAAAAATTAAATGAAATTATTAAAATTTAAAAATTTGATTGAAATTATAAAAATAATCTGTAATAAAATCAAATTAATTAATTCAATTTTATACTTAAAATTAATTAAAATCAGTGAATTCATGGCCGTGGGCTCTACCTGGGCCCCACACTGGATCCGAGTTGTAAAGTCCCTGACAGGTAAGATGCATGTAGGGAGCCCTCTAAGTGGTCCCACAGAAAAGTCCAATGACTTCTTCGTTTTCTTACACTACCCGACACGTGAGGTGCATGCGTTTCCATAACCCCGGTCGTAACCGATGCATCAGTTATCGCCACGTGTCTCCGAGAATCCCGCTCCAGAAAAGGAAAAAAAATGGAAATTAAGAAAAGATAAAAGAGAGTAACCGTCAGTACGAGAGAGAGAGAGAGAGAGAGACAGAGAGAAATGGGGGACAAACAAGGAACACCTAAAACGGCGTCGAAGGTACGATACAAAGGCAAACCTTTTACCATTTTCTTTTCTTTTTTTTTGAAGAATTATTGGTTACGAGATTTAAGGAGGGGGATGGAGTTTGTACCAGAATTGTTTCGGTTTGTATTTAGAATTTTTAATTATATTTTATTATTTCGCTTGAACCGTGTTTGGTTGCCGAGAACTTGCAGTGTAGGGTAGGAAAACGGAAGAAAGCGAGAATTTTTGGTTGTTATTGGTGTCATTTGTTGAGTCTCGTCAATCGAGAGAAACGCTCGCCCAACTGAGCACTATTTGGGCATCAGTTTGAGTCCAACTTGTCGTTTTGTTGTGAAAACAAAGCCACCGTGTAAGCGTTACGATTTCTCAAGTTTTCTTTCTTCTTTGGTTGGGGGTTTGTTTGTTTTCGAGGTCATCAACCAGTCAGAAAGTGGGCGTTACAATGATGATTACAGATGTTGTTCAATTTAATCTTGGATTGCGTTTTAAGTTTGTCTTGATTTAGCACTCGTTTGTTCGAATTGACATAAGACCAGGTTTAATTGCTCATTGAACTTGTCGCAAAGATTAGAAGAATTGGTTAGGAATTCTGCTTATGCTGGCTGGTCTTGGCTTTAGGTTGTAGTTGTGATAATGAGTGCCATTTTAATATTAAAACTGAAATTAGTTATATGCATATGTCCAGCAATGGAAAAAATAAATGCAATGAGCAATATCAGTCAGCTGTAAACTTTGCATTTGTGGATGGAAACCTATGAAAAGACTCAGAATGCCCTGCCCAAGCTAAGGAAATTAGATGAGATACAGTATTTATGGACCATGAAATATTTGGTTTCTGTTTTGTTTGTAGGTGTAACCAACATGCTATTAAGGATATGTGCGAAAGAAATATGTGTGGCCATTCCTTGAAGCATTAAGGATCCTGCATTGTTACGGGGCTACATATATTTATGTGAATCATTTTTAGGGTGTCATTATGTTTAATATGCCTGTCTTTGGGTAATGACCTAATGCATGCCAATCATCTACTCTATGTTGTGGAAAAAAAAATGGAAATTGGAATTTGTGTCCAGTTTAAATTTTAAAACATGCAAGTATCATATTATGCTCTCATTTGTCGTTAGAGCTCAAAATTTGCCAACTTTGCTATATGACATACCTCCTCTTCTTTCTGATTAACCTATAAAATTTGACCTGATTCCTCAGTACATCCTACAGTTTTATGGAATAGCAATGATTTTATCAACACATATTCTAAGATTTGCTCTCTTCCCTTGCTTGTTGCAAGAGAGGCAAAATTATGCTGTTATAAATGGGATGGCATGGAGCCATTGGGTGGGAAAATGTTAGAATTGATGTTATAAAGTTGTTTCCTGTTTCCTTTATTGTGTTGATTTATAGATTTATTTTGAAACACAGAGCGAAGACCCATTCTTTCTAGTATGCTTATGGTTTTACATTTGAAAAGACTCAGATATTTTTTTTAAGGAAAAATAAAAATTTTGGATGCTTAGTTATGCTTGCTCTGCAACTTTGAATTACTTATTTTGTTTTATTGTTCAAAACAAGAGTAGTCAGCCATTTAAACAACTTAGTAGTGCATTGCTAATGAGAAATGCTTGTTGGGATATAATTGTTTTTGTCTTGATGACTATGGTGTCAATTGACTGTCTCTTGACTATGTTTTTAATGTAGTTGAATACTTGAGAGAGAGAAAAAAGTGAATCATAAAATTTATTGAGAACTTCATATGTTTCATGGCTGTGCAGTTCAAATTCTTAAGTTATCTTTCATTTGTTCATTAGGCACTGATTGAAAAAACACAAGAATAAATGTACCTTTGCATAATTGGGTCATTCTACCAGTTAAGAAATATGTGAATTTTTTAAGCAATCTAACTGACTACCCTTGAATTCTCATGACAGAAATCACGTGCTGGGGAAGCAATTAGGTCAATTGACACATATGCTGCACAGTGTGAAAACTGCTTGAAATGGAGGGTGATTAGTACACCGGGAGAATATGAAGAAATTAGAAGTAAAATCACAGAGAGACCTTTTGTTTGTGACAGTAAGCCAGGTTTTTCCTGCCAGGATCCTGCTGATATCGAGTATGATGCCTCTCGAGTCTGGGTAATTGACAGGCCTGGCATCCCTAAGACTCCTGAAGGTTTTAAGAGAAGCTTAGTACTCAGAAAAGATTTTTCTAAAATGGATGCTTACTATATTACGCCAACGGGGAAGAAGCTAAGAACTCGTAATGAAGTAGCATCATTTCTTTCAGCAAATCCTGAATTCAGTGATGTGCCCCTTTCAGACTTCACTTTTACGGTCCCGAAGGTAATGGATGATACTATACCTGAGGATTTCATCAAAAAGGGTTCTGCCACTGGTGATAGTAAAAGGAAACTTAAAACGAAAAAGGCTGTTGCTGGAGCTGGAACCGGAACTGAAAAGGATTAACTGTTGGCTGCCCTTTGCTAATTTGTTTATTGGTCGTGTAAGTTAGAAGTTATTTCTGTTGTGAATTGGGGTTTGAGGCAGGTGAGCTGCTCGTGTAGCTGATCCTGAATAGTTGTGATTGGTTTGAGACTCAGTTGAATTGTGGATGGTGCACTTGAACAGCCCAACCTGCATTTTGTTTTTGTTATGGGCTCTGGTCGATTACCGGAAAGCATTGTTGCATTCGACAACCATTGCCCTAAGGTGCAGCTAAATTTTATGCCGATGATTCTTCCCGGTTACATTTCTGTTGCTCGGCGAACTATGTTCCCATGAGTAGCTATTGGTACTGTTTTCTGTGTGTAGCTGTTAGATTTGTTGTAATGGTGGCATTTTGTATCCGCGTCGTGAATGTTTTCGTGGTTGGCATAAAATAGTTCTGAGAAATGCCTGCAAAACTAATACCAGCTCTTGAGAAAGTTGTCATAGTTTGAAAGCTGAATTTAAAAGAACATGCAGAGGTACAAAAACATTTCTCACTAGCCAATTGCTGTCAATTCCAGCAACAAAAGATACTATATTGATCCGCTGCCTCGTATTTGGAAAGAATTAGAGTGGCCCAAGTTGAGTGCCGTACTGTTTGATTTCTTACAGGACAGGACAAAGGAATGTTGTAGCCGTGTCATTTAACAAACAGTACAAAATCTAATTGGGATTGAATTTCATATAATTGCATTACAATTGTTAATATGTAGACATGTCTGGAGTTCTCTCCGATTTGTAATCATCTACCAAAACGGCTCTGTTCAACTTTGTTGAAATGGACACCGAATGTATGTGTGCGTTACAACATGCTCTTAAAAACCCAATAACAGATTCTGTACCAATAAATGGGTGGCCCGTGAATACATACATGGAGAGTTGGGTATTCAGAATCTTTCACTTTCACCCTAAAGCCTATGGAGAAAGAATATTCTGTCAGATTTTTGCGGGCCCGTAAAAACAAGAATAGTCCGTATTGTTTCAGTGTGGGAGTGTAGGTCAGATTTTTTGTCAGCTCGAACCTGGTGAAATTCTAGCAACTTAAAAGAGGCATTAAGTTTTGACAACCTAGTCTGGCTTTGTGTACTCAAGCAGCATATGCGGTGACCGATAAATTTTCACCAGCGTCCAGTAAAGGATCTCCTCAACTTCATGTTCACCTTCTGCTCTAGCTGCGTATATATCCTCACAGATGGCTATCAACCTGCGCCAATAACATAAAACCATATATTGATTAACCGCTTTTCTACCTCCGCACTTTTCTTTATTCATCTAGAACAAACATGGTGGCAAATTAAAAAAACCACAACATGAAATGTTCGATATCCATTCTGGGCTCATAGCATAAAAAATGGTAGGATGATACAGCTAAAGGTACGGTTTAATGAAATAAAACCGATGTAATGTTATTCTTTCTTGTGATCCTGAAATTTGAAGAAGTTGGTGCCATCAGCACCGGAATATATACTTTATTATTATTGTTTTATTTTATTTTTTATATTTCACAACAAAAATAGAAAGGCCTCAGAATAAATATGCATTTACCTGTCACAGGAAGGTAGGTTCTCAAAAGGAATTCTCATTCTTAAGTCAGAGCACTGAAGTCTGATAAAACGACCAACTGCTAGCACAAAGGTTATGTAGAGACCCCAAATGCTGAACTTGCTTAGAGTGTCACCAAGAATACCCTCTGAAGTATTATTATAGCATAAGTGATAGTGTTAAAGAACAATCACAAGAATATGCAATGAACACGAGTATGACAAAATATTTTGTAAACTTACGAGGTGGTATTTCCTCTGACACTATGACTGCCATTGGTCCTGTAAGACCTCCACAGCCTTTTATGTCAGATGCATTGATATCATGGAAGGACCACCACTCAGAATCTGCACGATTCATAACAAGATCTGCACTAATTTCATTGACCTGTAAGATAATAATATACGGTTCAGGCATGAATATCTTTCCGGAGGTCACATATAACATCATTTATGGTTATGATAGCTGGTACACCATATGGTAGCCTCTATGCACCCATTTTAGTGTAATTCATCTTTTTTCTCACTTGCTGAAAAGTTAATAGCTTAAAAATATATTTTTTTATTTGTCATCAATGACTCAAGGTTTTTCCAGTAATTTTACAGATTAATAATTTTTACCACAGAAAACACCTTGAAGTTTGGAATTTACTCGGTAACCTTATAATAGTTCAACCATTGGAATTTACTTGGTAACTTTATAATAGCTCAACCATAGTATTTATTGTAAAGCATAAGAGACCAAGAGTTGTACCTCTTGTTCAAAGGGCCTGACATCACCAGAACCAGTCACACGAAAATATCTTGGATAAAGATTATGTATCCTAAAGCTGTTAGTAGAACCATTAAGAACATTTTTGACATCTGATGGGCTTGGAAGATCCTCTGGAACCACAGGTTTTTGATATTTCACCACTTCCTTGCCTTTAGGTCGATCCCTGGTAAGTTCCCAAGTAAGACCAATATCCATGTCCGTCTTCAAACCTAGGGACTGAATAAATCTGGTCTGAACCACATGAGGAACAAGCCACAAAACACTTGCATCTGCTTGGCAGCATATCAACTGAATATCATTTGTATTGTATACATCCAAATAATGCTGGGGATCAAGACCAATATCAGAGCTGAGCATATCCCATGGGAGTTTTTCACAGAGAGTGGTTTGAAATAATGTCAAGCTACCACCTGTGGTGGTCTTAATATCAATTTGAACACTGGCATCTTTAATGGGGTTTGCCATGTTTGTTGGATTACCGCTGCTATACATCTGTAAAGGAAAACTAAATATATATAATTTGCAGCTTACAAAACAAACATTCATGCTTCATCTACTAAAAGGTGAATGACAAGACCGGCGAGTATATTTTGGAAGCTTGTGAACAAACTAAAGGCCTTTTTTGGGATAAGAAACAAAGAAGCTAAAAGTGTACAAATATAAACAACAACGATACATTGCAAGTTCCTGAACTTTAGTTCTTCTGATAAAACATATCCCAGACCTTGCAATCTCAATTTCTTTCTCAATAATTCTTGAACTAAAAGAAAAAAATAACAAAGCGCAACTGATTTTGTGTATGCATTGAAATCAAAAGATAAATATCAAAATCGGAAAAAAGGTAGAATAGATATCCAAAAGCACTTAGCATGCATGTTCTGTTATACTAACTTTATTTTCTGCTTTTGAAGTTTCTTACCAGCATAGGTGCCCAGATAACGCAAATCAATATGAAGAACAAACATATCCCATTGCAACATTTCGTCATCTTCGTTTGCTTCTCTCCTTGTTTGTGCTTAGCTCTGTTCAAGACTGCATCACATTTGACAAGGTACAAACTTGCATGTATGTCCTCCAGCTAAGAATAAAACCATATATCAGTTTCACAGCTAAGCAAGAGAATAGTCTAATCAAGCTGCAATTGATAAAAGCAAAAGAACCTAACAAGCAAGTGATTATTTACTTGATGACAAGAATACTCCTACAACAAAGTTCAAGTTATTGAATACTCTAATCTCAAAGTTATCTTGAAATTCATGTTCTATGTCAACGGCAGATGATGGTACTATGGGATAGAGCTTTACATAAGGAACTCAACAAAGTAATAACACAGAGACCCAGCAATCCATCTTAAGCAATCAATGACAATACTGCACTATTAAGCAATCCATATTTACCAATGATACTCTTCTGATCCTATTGATGCAGACTCAAGTAACGATTTGTAAATAGTTGCCTTTTTTTTTGTTTCCAGCAAGGCCCCTCCTCAATGGGCGTTGGCTTAGCGAAAAAAGGTAAAGGGGTTAGGGGTGTGGTGGGGTTGATGGAGGGGGTTTGGGGATGGCACCAATTGAAAGCAAGATAAATCTCCTTGGATGGTCAGAAGTTGGAGAAAAACCACTATGAATGCCCTGACTGGGACTAATTTGGTTTGAAGGGGAAGTGTGGAGTCTGGAAGAAGTTGGTATAAATCTCGGTAAGGGATTGGTTCAGAAAAAGAAATTGAAGTTTTTCAGTTACTTTTTTAGAAGTATCAAATCAACTGTTATTTTTTAGTGTGGAGTAGTTTAAAACTTCCCCTTATGTGCAAGTTCAAAAAGAATGCTGTAACTGAATAGGCCTGGCATAAACAAAATGAGGATAAAACAATGAAGAAAAATAAACGAACTTCGTTATGATATCATATAAGACAATGCAACAAAGCTCGACCTATGGAGTCCCCAATTATGGTATGAGTAGCCATATAAAACATCATTCTTGAACATAGTGTGATACTTTTAAAACACAAAGAAGATGATCTTTTGTCTCCCAACCAGGTAGTTAGGGCTCAATGATTTTGTCAGCTTAAATAAGTTCTTTTATATCCCAATTATCTAGAAGACTGAAGTCAACCAACATGGAAAAGTTGACATTGGTCTTTTTAAGCTAATTCAAATTTGACACCATATGAAAGCCACACCCAAAAACATCCATTCATCATGGGCATTGTCATTCAGCTGGAATATTTTTTTCCCAAAATAGTTGACCCGATGCAGTATCTATGAACCTCCCTTTACTGCAACATGCTTGTAGTATTCTACCTTTTCTGAATATGCTATTCCCTAATCAGCTAAACAACAAAACCAAAAAATCTTTAACAACAACAACAATAAAATACAGGAGATGGAAACTGTGATAGCTGATAAGTGTGGCTTCCAGAGGTTAAGGTGAGCAATGGAAAGTAACTTTTAGTGTAATCCTACTACTAGATTATATTGTCATTACCTTCAGCCAATCATACATGGTCAAAGATGTGGATGTGCATGACCAATCAAGTACGCATCGCAGTTCATATAGGAATGGCAGGGCACGGTAAAGTCTATACCCAAAGTAATTAATTTGCGAAACCTCACTTGTCAAGAACTGCTGATACAAGGTGCTTTTGTGGGGAATCCCATATCGGATTTGTATTGCTTGTAGTGCTAGAGAAACTGCTTTTGCAAGAAATATAGCACGGAGTGCTAACCCTCCCACATGTTGCTTGGAAGGCACCAAGTTCCAAGCATACTCAGTGACTGAATATGTAAAGAGAATGAGGTTGAAAAGATAGAAAATCACTTTTCCTGTGGCGAATGAGCAAAGGTAAATTATGCGATCAAGAACAATGAGAAAGAAAATGATCTGCATGAAGAAAACATTTAATCCAGTCAGAAAACTATATAAAGTGGATGACACAAGACACACCAGCCCATAATGCAACTAATGGATGACTAAACCACCATCACTTCTGGAGAGAAAGAATGGAATGACTTACCATTAAGATAAATACAAATTCCTTGGGAAACTGGTCTTCAAGCTGATAAACATCAAGAAATTCACTCTTATTTTTTATGATAGACTGGTAAAAAATGGCAACTAGAAAAAACACACTCAAATCTGCACCAAAAATGTAGGCATAAAGATCAATTTCTCTTTTGCCTCCCCCAATTATGGAGAGTATTGGGTACGGAAAACTCATTTGTTCCATAAGCCCACCACCTTGTGCTTTACAAATTTCTTTTGCTACATCAGCAGCAGGAGTCAGTGATTTGTACCATTGTGCTGAAGCACATCCGGTCAAAGGTGAGGCATACACCACCTCCAAAACAACCAATGCAATGTTTGGGTTTTCCTGACTTCTTTCAATGCTCTGAACATGAACCCTACTAGCAAAAGGGCAAAGATTAGGGTTTTTTTCCTTACATCTCTCATCATGAACAATTTTAAGCACTTCGTTTATTCCAGATTCAATCCTCTCTGGCTGAATCCCATCTTCTGGCCATGAATGGACATCCATGGACAACTGAACAAAGTAAGGAGGAGATTCTGCTCCCTGTGTCAGTGATTTCCAATACCTGAAGAACTTTCTGATTATCAATTTCACCATATTTGTGATTACTTGGAGCAGGTCCTGCACCTTCTTACTCCAACTATGATTCACAAGAACTTCTTCCCTATAGAGAGCACCCCTCCTACGTGAACTGATAGCTGCAGAGGGTAGCCAGTCACTATCTTTTGCAGTTATAGAGCTCTGTAAGAGGGTGAATAAGTAGACCAAAAAAATAGGCAATGAATTCATAACAAAGGATGATGTGATTTTATCTGCAGGGAATCCTAATGCACGAAGCAGGCCAGAATCAATTCTTAACCCACAGTGCTGGATGATAATTTGGTACAGATACTGAACCAAAATATGCATTTCTGTGTAAATTAGCATAATAACCCAGAAGATGCTACTTGGGCCAGTATGCACACATAGAGCATACAAGAAAAGAGCAGCAAGATAAACCAATGAAAGCAAGCTGAAGTTCCATAGAAAGACGAGAACAAAGCAACAGTAACACACAACATCATTGTTAGACCGCATTTGGGACCATATGTGACGGACAATTCTTCCTATCTGCAAACTTGTAGTGTCCGAACTCTTGTCAGACTGCAGAGAATATGAGCGATCCAGAGACCTATACCTCTTCTTCTGGCTCTCCATTTCATCATATGCCTCATCCTCAGCAGAGGACCGCTCATTCATATCTGAATCTTCTGGAGTGATGTTCAAAAAGTTCACAAGGTTATTAACTGCCTGATTTCCAATAGACTGTACCTGGGAAACTCCATCACCTATTAGTTGTACTGCAGATCTTAAAGGATTTTCCTTAGCTTTAATATTTTTGTTTGAGTCAAAATATATATTTTTGTTTGAGTCAAAATATGCACTATCACCAACGTCTTGTTCGATCTCGGTGATTTCACAAGAAGGAGATCCTAATGAAAGTTTTGGAGAATCCACCACTGTTTGATCTTCCATGTTCAAGCTAGCAGGAAATTCATGAATTTCAAAAGGAAATTGTAAATCCTCTTTTTTAATCTGCTCTTGCCTTCTAATTAAAACTTTCCCTTTATCAGGGGTCCCAGCTTCCCCATTTGAAGTAACAGTACTCCTCCTCCTTCTCAGGCCTTCAGTTTCTGGAGGGATGGGCCCGCTATTTTCAATTGAGCTCATGCTGTGAAGTTGTATCTGCAAATTGAGCATCTCAGATTTCATCTTTTCCACTTGCAAGTTACGCTGGCGTATTTTCTCCTCAGACTCACGAATATGTTGTAATTGTGCAGTTTTCCATGCAGCTTTCCTTTCTTGCTCACGTACAATGGCGCCAATTTGCTCTGCCTCAAGATATCTTGAGACATAATCAAATTCCCGGGAGGAAAACATGTATGACTGAAGTGATATCAACATAAATATAATAATCTCAACAAGCGCAGATCTTGCAGTTATCCGAAACCCATAGTCATACTTGTAAAATCCAATCATCTCAAATATGTAGTCTATTGTCTCATGGTTCCCCACACTGAATTCCCCCACAAAAGGGGATTGATATGCAAGAGAAATAATAATAAGGACAAAGTTGTATATACGCAAGAACTTGAATATTTTGTTCTTCTTCTTTAGTATTTCAAGTCTCATCCGAAAGAATCCAAGAGCGAAAGCAAGATAGCCAAGGTGCAGAATATCAAACTCCAGGGTTCCAGTAATCAAAATCAAAGCAAGCACAAGATCCAGTAGATGGCAATAACAGTAAAGCCTCAGATAGTCGAGAAAGGTCCACATGCCTTTTGTTTCAAAAGAGAGATCTCTCCAAACAAATGAGTTTTTACGTTGGGACATCATTTGACGATATGTTGATGAGCCTGAGAAACTGGAAAAGAGATCAGCACGAAGCTTAAAACAAGCAAGCGTGAAGACTGCAAAATAGCTGATAAGCATGCGGGGATCATCAACCACCAGTCCTACAGGAAAGAGGCAACTAACATTAGCAGATTAAATTAAACGACTTTAAAATACAAAAAAATAGAAAAATAAATATATAAATTAAATACAAAATAAATGAGTAAAACAACTGACTCAGGATGCACTTCATCTGTAGGCCAACCTAGAGGTAACAATAAAATGATTATTAACTGATGGCAGTGAAGATCTTCATGAAAATCTTCATGATTCCATGTCAATGAACCATGCTACTATACTTTCAGACATTAAGAAGATTCAGACTCAAACAAGAAATGAATACCTTGAGCATACAAGCATCTAGGTTATTATAGTCATCCACGAGTACTAAGATAAAAGTATACGTCTGTTAAACTCATCAAAGTGCAATTGTAAAATGCTTAAGGGAGTAATACCTAACCAACAGTTCCTGCAATATTGGAGATGTTGAGTTGAGATTTTCGAGCAGTCATGGCAGTGTACATTATTTTCACTTGGGATATGTTGATTTAAAGGCGACATATTCTTCCAGATGGCAAAGTACTCCAAGACTAGAATGGTAGCGAATAAGAAGACAAATAGGGGCCACAATTTACGTATAATGCGTCGATTCACAAGAACACAAACAGCAAGCAATGCAGTATACAGCAAAGAGATGGCATTCAACAAAGCAAAACTGGCAAGAAGCAGCATGATCATGTTTATCTCAAGGCCAAAAAGATTAAACATATTTTCCATCCAAAACTTCAAATATATTTTTAAGAGAGTCTTTTGTGTTTCAAATCTCTCATTTCTCAGTGCAAGAATTCGCTTCTTGTTCCACTTATGGCTCTCCTTGGCACTTCCCCAGATATATCCAAATGAAAATTTCCTAGAGTTACCAGCCTCAGACTCTTTTGTGGAGGTCACAGAATTAGGTGCTTGAGTCAGAACAGAGGTGAACGATGGCCACGAGTTGCTTGTAGGCATCTCCCGTCTTATAGAGTCAGAATTTGATGACAGCTTATCTTCATTAGGATGGGAATCATTAATGAAGGCATCTTCTGCTGAAACAAACAGTGGACAAGGCTCTTCCCACTTTCCTTTGTTTAAACTACTACTCGGCATCTTCTCCAACCAATGGAAGACGTTGTACTGAAGAGTACATGCAACAATTACCAGCACTTTTCCCCTCAAGCCTGATTCTATGCCCCAAAAACCGGAATTATATACACACAGACCTAAAAAGAGGGACAAATCAGAGTGCTTTTGTCCAGGAAACATCCCAGCTTGTTTTCCCCACATCTGAAAAAGATACTCAGTTGTCACTAGAAATCCTGTGTAAACTAGGAACGATTTGGACGGGATCCGAGAAGCTTTTGGTAAAGTTGAGCATATGACAAGGCCGAGTAGATATAAAAGACCAAATGCGCTAATAGGAGATAGAGAGGCATAGAACAAAGCCACAAACAAGATCTTCTGGCTGTGCCAAGCAAGAAACCGTTTGATGAAACCTAGTAGACCAGAATCCAAGAGATTGGAATCATCTTGCCTGTTGTGCCCGCTTTGTCTTCTCTCATAACTATAAAGTTGCATCACAATCAAGACTGCTATAGATTCCCAAACATTTTCCAGTAATGACACTTCAGAGTTGTAACCCAAGTAAAAATACAGATCAATCAACCTGGATAACCACATCTCAAAACTGGAGAAAGTACTCAAGCTATAAATGAAGACAAATACCATTATGGCATATACTTTTAACGGAAACCATAGGCGTTTTTTCGTTTTCTCAACAAGTTGTCTTCCAATAATCCAAACGAGCAGAAGGAAAATGTACCCAAATGATATATAGTTGGGTCTCACAAGGTATACTGTGAGGAGGATAGTCAGAAAAGCAATGTAGGTTCCACATGATCGATACATAGATAGAATCTTCTGCCCAATTGCACTAAGGAATGAAGCTATCTTTCTCTCTGCAAGTAGACAAAACAAATGCATAGTTAGTAAAAATAGCAGTGGCAGCAGTGCAAGTGATGGCAGTATACAGAGACAGATAGCAAAAAAAGGTCCCAAGAGTAAGTTTGAACTTGAAAACGCTCTTGTGCAAAATCCTTGCTAGAACAAAAGCAGATCATAATCACTTCCCCATCATAACAGCAAAAAGAATGTAGGGTTGAAATCAAGCCAAGAACTGATGCAAAAGCAATCTCAAATCACAAAAAGTCACAAGCATGATCCATAAAGTGAGCACCTTGTGAGGCTTCTAGTACCATTGCAGAATTTCTACTGAAATTATTTAGAAAAAGTTGGACAATTCAAGCTAATAAGCTAATAAAGAGACGGATGAAATTATACCATAGGAAGAATTATCATGGCTGTATTTTGTTGTTGAGGCTGCATACACTGACAAGAGTACAGATTTGTTCAGACCAGCTTTTAAGATGCTAAATCCAACCGGAGGGCTAGGAGTGTGCTGCACAATTGCTGAGAATGAAAATAGCATTTCAAAACCATGGTTATGAATTGCACAGAAGCAGGCAAGCAATGCTATTTCTAAGAAGTCCCAGGAGCTATCGTGTTTTAGGAGACCTGCATCAATTCAGATAATCATTTAAGACTAAATCTCTGGGTAAGATTTTGACAGTGTAATAACAATATAAGTTACAGAGTAAAACTGATTAAAAGCTGTAGTTTTTGTGTTTTTTTTTGCAAATGGGAAGATAACAATTCACTGGGATGAACTGAAATAACTGCATACCTAGCTGCGATAGAATTTCCAAGCTAAAAGAGCCTTTTTGCTCCAAAGCATTAGCTATCATATCTATCCGAAGAATGTACAAGAGTGCAAAATGAGCTTCACAAAGAAGAATCAAAGACTGGCGTATCTTCCTGCTGATGTTGTGGCTCAAAAGATATATCAGAAAGAATATCACTGGAGCATAAATCAAAAAAGCATCAATTAGAGAAGGTTACATTAATCATACCACATCATAAATGTTCCACACATTTATAAGTATTACAAGATACAGGGTCAAAAGGCCTTGTGCAAAGGATCAACTACTTAAATTAATAGCAAAGTGAAACAGATAACTGTTTACGCACGATATACAGCATGGATGAAACCAGGCTTCATGGCAATGAGACATATGAGAGCCAGCATGATAGCCCGTGAGCATTTGCGCAATCCCCATGCCATTGTGGCCACAATCAATACCTTGGTCTCTTCCTTCACTGTAATCAAAGTATACAGAGATGGATTATAGAGATAAAGATCTAATTCCAGTCACATGAAAACACCAAAAGAAAACTTTCAGAAATAGAAAGAGAGAATTGTCAAGTAGATCACAACAGAATAGTGGAAATCAAAATCCAAGAAAATTGGCAGTAAATTTAACATGATAAATTCAGTAATAAATCAGATAGACAAATGAATCCACTGTTGCATCAATTTAAACAGAGGCATAATTTTTTTTTACATTATTATAATTTCTTGAAAGATGCTCTTCAGAAAAAATTAATCCCACAGAGGTTTGTTGGTAAATGGACAATAAGATTATATATAGGTTGATTAACCAAAAAATAGAACCAGAAAATGCCAAAGAAAGGAGGAGATATGATTCAGTAACTTTGTAAATCATCCAATGATGCACTGGAAATAAACAAGTAGAAATTTGAGATATTAGGAAGGAAAATTGTAGTCATTACCTTCCACTGTTGCATTTTCATTGAAAGATCGCCCATCCTCACCAGACAAGTACACGAAAACAGAGTTGTTCACGAGATTACCTAAAGCAATCAAAAGCCCGAGACAGAATTGAGCAAGCAGAAAGAACCCAGGAATGGGATAATGCCACAGTCCAACCATCTCCCAAATTTCCATGTCCTGCATATTTATCAGGAAAAAATTTAATTATTTTTTTATAACGAGGAATGTGAAACTTCATGCCAACAAGGAGGAGTACCTTCCCAAGCTTCCAATTCAAGAGCGCAAATGCTACATTGAAAATATATGTGCTCGCAGCCCACAAGAGAATGAAGACAAGCAGCAGCCCATTTAATCGGTGCAATCGGAATAAGGAAGGAAAAGCATATATAATATAGCCTACATAAGCGAGAAGCCCAAATGCACATATACTTGCAAAATGGAAGCTCCAAAAAGAAAGAGCAAACAGGGATACCTGTCAAGAACCACCATAGAAAGTTTCCACAGAAAACAATAAACATGTATAAGTTCAATTGAAAGTGGAATGCAAATGTTTGACATATATGGTTAAAGCCAACACCTAGGTCCATGACCATTAGACACCTTTACTTTTGTTATTTAGGAGGAAGGCAGAATAGCTCAGAAAACAGAAGATGATGATGCCTTGTTCACGAAAAGTACCGGGAAACCGTACGTGAAGAAGTTAATACTAAACGTTCGAAAAACTGCTCCCCTTAACAAAACATTTGAATGCCTTACACCAGATCTGCAAATCAATAGCAGTTCAGTATCTAGTAAGACAAGCACTAAGTTATGTCTGAATCATGATTAAGAAATTTGCAGGGAGAAAAAAAAATCTAGCAAGACAAAGATTTCTTGCAACAGGCAGCAGAGATCAAGTTTTTTTGTTATTTTATATATCCACTGTCAAGAACAATTTCTCCTAAATTTGACATAGTTCTTTCAGATAAATCATGGTAGTTGAAAGAGATTGAAAAAAGGTAAAATGTTCGAGTCAAGGACTCCCTCAACGTGATCTTTCGAAAATGCATTGCACTTTCATAGTAATGCTCCTGCTAAAGAAATTTGAATGACCAGTAAAACAGTTAACTCTACGATGAGATCTTGCATTTAAAATCTTACAAAAAGGATGTCACTAGCTATGCTTTCTCTATCTTCTAGTAACTTAATGTACATAAAACATACAAATTATTCTGATGCAGAGTGCATAGATAAAACTATTATAAAAGGAGCCAAAAAAATCCCTGGTCAAGCTTGCAAAAGCAGCCCATGGATTTTTAAAAATGGACAGAGTCTAAATTCTTGTAGGTAATGTCTTAGTTAAATGTATACTGCCAGATTTTTACTTTGAAGCATCATATAGAGAACTCAAAGTGAAGTTACTGTATCTGAATTGGCATATTCTAGAGTTTGTATGCAACAAGTGGACTCACAATTAGACTCAGAAACAATAAGAATGTTTCAAGTTTCTTACCGTGATTCACGGATGAAAAATGAATGCTTTGCAGGTAGAAGTTGCTCTGTCAAGCTATTTCCACTTGAGGACACAATAACATCCATTTCCTCCAAATCGCGTTGAATGTTAGATAGCTGCATCCATAAGCAGAAAACTTAATGAAAAAACTTTTAAGAAAACAGCCAAGAAAGGAAACGATATTTATGATAGTACAGCAAAGTTTTTCAAACAAATAAACTTTTGACACCTTTTCAGAAATTTGTCTCAGAATTTTTTTGCAACATTTTTTTCTTGTTACATGTATTAGGTCCAAAAAAAAGCTGTAAATTTGTAGCTAAGTTCTGCTTTTGTTTCTGTTAGGCACATGTTCTGGTTAACCATAGCCAAAAGTGATATTAAAATGAATGAGATAATCCATACCACACCTTCCAGCCAGTAAACTAGTGGTGGCATCCATCTTCTAAAAGACTAAAGCTCACATATGGGAGCTCATTGACTGTGTCAAAACTCGGTTTAATTCACAGACATGTATGACCACTACATCAGATAACCCAAAAGCAAATAACCAACAGTTCTCAAGTTGATCTATCCACCGACTCATTATTCACTTTCAGTACTACACCAAACCATATATTACTCAATTGATCTCAAATATTTGAATGGTGGCCATAGACAGTCCCCAACATGCAAACTTGCATATCTGGTGTAGATTCTACATCAGAAGCACAAGTTATCTGATATTAAAAATGTATTATTAAAAATAATGAAACCAAATAAGAATTGCAGAACCAGAAACAGTAAAAGAAAGATCAGCATTTTTGTTTCATCGAGTGATTCTTTTACTAATCTTACAGAAAAATTATAACACATTAATATAAACTGTACATACCATGATGTAGAAAAGTAACAGAGAAAAACCAGCACAAATTTCTGGCCACTCAGAACTTGAAGATACTTTGAACAGACCAATAAAATCGGCTATCAATTGAAACATGCTTGGGAAATTTATTGGTAGCTGATAGACATAAAGCATGATGATGTTAAAACATGCGTACAGTTGAAGAGGCCTCCACCACCTTAGAAACCACATACAAATGTATGTTAACAAGGGACCAAGGTCTGATCAGTGAAAGAAAGAATGAAAGAATAAGCTATCACTCAGCAAAATATAAAAAATGAAAAGAAATAACCTGAAAAGTCCTAGAAAATTGCTGGTTAAAGACCAATCTACAACACCAGCACAGCTGCCAATAAAAAACGGTAAAGAAATCCATGAAGGATGGCTAATCCCCACAACCAGCTGAACAGCAGGCAACAGCAAACAGGAAGCAACCCTAAGATGAGACCCTTTCATAATGCAAAACAGAAAAACATTCCAAATCAATGCATATTTCATAGAGATGAAATTTATTTCGTTGAAAACTACAACAAGGCTTAAATTATAATTCATAGTGTGCTTGATATTCAGGAAGAGGAAGATAATAAAAATCCTAACTAGTAAAATAAATATGTGACCATCATTGCAACAAGAAAAGGTTTCCTATTTAAGACATTACATAATGCAATTTTTCTATAAGAATTGAAGGAGAATGTCAAACATGCATATTAAGTAAACAGGGATGACTTAAAAGAAGGGTAAATGAAACACAGCAGAAAACAACTTAGTGGCACACGAACAACAATTTAGAGTTGTAGCGAACATTTACAAACCTAAATGTTCGAAAACTGTAAAGAAATGACTCAAACAGGAATCCCGCCATGGATCCAGGCCAAAATTGTTCCTGTATATATCAACTAAAGCAACAAAAACGGCCAGTAGTTGTACAACCAAAAAATATATTACAGAGGGAGATTTCCAGGACTGGACTCTGCAAAAGCACCAACAAGAGAAAATGTCAATTCATGCAGATGAAACAAAGGTTTCAGAATTTAAAAAGAAAATTAGGTCTTACATCATAAAACCAATCAGCTTTGCCCACCAATTATCCACTATACTCCATTTGTAACCCTCAAAAGCCCATATAATAAGATATACAACTTGAGAAACAATAACCAGTAGTGAAAAGAAAATGACAGGCCACAATAACAAAGATCTCCTTCGGAAACGAAATCCTATAAAAAAGAACAGTACTATATTAGTCCATTAAAGTAATAATAACCAGAACCAAAAAAAAAGACTATCAGAGAACACACAATTTGCTCAAACATCATTCTACATCTACATAACCTTGATTAAAAAATGTAAATTATAGTCCTGGCATTCCTTTTCTTTTTCCCTTAAATTACAATCATTGAAGTGCAAGTATAGCATGTAGATAGTTGCTCATGAAATTAAAATGGAGCACCAAGTAAATAGGGAAGGTAATTTCACCCACAAATCTACTGACTTGCTAGTATCAGATTCTAATGGGATAAATTTGGTATGTACTAGATTCTAATGGGACAAATTTTGGCATGTAACAAATTCTAATGGGATGAATTTGATATGCCTCTTAGCGAATTTGAAAAATTTTGGAGTGTTATTTTGCATTTTCATTCGTAAATTTATGAACATGGTACTATTATTTTGGAGTTGAAAATTTTGTTATCAATTTACCATCACCTATTATTTTATGATTTTGTAATAGATTGATATATGTTATGATTAGATGGTACTTTTTATTTTATAGAGTTTTGCTTCAGATTTATAATATTTTATGTGTGAATTTGTAAAATAGTAATGTACCTTTTTTTATAAAATTATTGTGATCAATTTAATTTTATGTTGACAGACTAGATATTTCATGTGAGTGATGCATTTTATTTTGAATTAATGCTGAAAATTTATTGATTTAATTAGATGGGTTAAATTTAAATTTGATAAATTATAAATGTACAATGTAGTTGAAAAAACAAAAATGCTGCTTAAAATTCATGGATATCTGCACGGGTTTGGTAAATATAAAGTATCCATTGAGTTTTGTGGTAGATGCAGTTTTGGAACAAAAGTTGCCATCCCTACAAGAAAACTAGTAAAACCAATTCAAATAATCATGGACTATATAATTCCTAATGTCATCTATGACATGGAATGGAATGCATGGAGCAAAGTAGTGCACCAAAAATTTCCACTAAGTTGCCTTTATAGAAATTCTCCCAGCCAGTTTACACCATAGAACTTTTTACCTCATTTTACTACAGCCAAACTTGAAAAAGGGGGTTATGGATTGCACTGCAAACTCTCTCCTAATATTTTAATTTGGTGGTAAAAAAAAGGCACTTCCATCCTTTTCCAACCTTCCTACTGCTCATGCAAAGCATCATACAAGAATAGATTCACACAGCAATGGAACAGAGCTGTTTAAAAGTGATAACACTGAAATCAAACTAGTAAATTTAAATAAAACAGGTTACCTATATTTGGTGCAATGAATTGAATAACAAGGAAAGCAACCAAATCGACGAGAGAGATCAAACTCCAATTGACTAAAGCAGCTGTGGGAAAGGGGGAAAATGTTAGAAGTCAATAATCATATTTGTCATTAAGCAGGAGTGTGTTTGCCCAACACAAAACAATTGTAGTAATTTGAGAACATAAATTTACAAATAGACATACAAAGAGAGTTAGATATTGCTGCATCCTGTCTATACATAAACAGATACACACAGGGACAGACACGCATAAGGAATGTATTCCAAATGTAGAAAACAATTATGAGGTATAGACCTCTGCAGCAATATGCTTCAGTCTGCAACACTTCATGCTATGAATAGGCAATGTTGTTTGCATTTCTCTGAATACAAGACAGCTATTCAGATAGGCACCTTATAAATATTTACAACAGTTGTAGACAAAAGCAGCTGAGAAGAATCCACAAATCTTGAACCACCTCTTTGTTTATTTATTATTAATTATACGATGACCTCTGAAATATATAATTTTAGCTTGTTCTAAACAATTCAATGACTCCATAAACATCAAGCTGATCTTAATCCAGAAAGCATCAACCCACTTGGACAATCGTGGAAAAATAAGTCTAGAAGGCACCTGCTAACCATACAGCCTATGACATAAAATACCACACAAGTAATTCAATGAGTGAAGCAAGTTGACAATTCTTCTATTTGAGGAAAAAACATTGCAGAAATGATGCAAAAACTTGCAAGCTTGCACTGAACCTATCAGTTTGTTAGGAGTATCATAATCAAATTACTGAGGATGGTTAGTTGGTACCCCACCAGTGCTTATTAAAGTCATACAATGTTTCTATATATCTTCCTCCAAAACACAGCAAAGCAATTGCCCAACCTTACTGTGAAATTACCAGAAATAGCACAAAAGTGAGAAAATTTATCATGAAAATTCAAGTACCTTGGTTTTCAACATATTTTTATCTGTCCCGTGCAGATAAATTCTAGATAAACCTTAAATAATAATTTCAAGGAAGCTTAAAATTAAGTTGAAGGATTTAAACATGGTCATGGCCTTAGCACTATTCTCAGTAACCTATAAACTGAAACAAGTTGAGGGTACAACTCCACTGACACCCTTTCTTATGGCAGTCCAGACAAAAATCGAGCGATGTCTAAATTTAATTTCTCAGCCACATGAAGCCAATTTCCACAGAAGAAAATGAAGTTGCTATTGATGAAATAAATCAGTAACAATTGACTCGAAGTGATTTATAGCAAGCAAACAGCATAATACCGAATCAATAAACCTGATTCATTGCTGTTAAGAGATATAACTAAAAGACAAAAATCTAAAAAGCTATTGAGACTCAACGAAAGCGATAACTTTGAAGCTCTAATCCTCTTCATATTATATTATTAGCTCGATTATGCAGCTAAAAATCTTAAAAAAATAAAAATAAGAAGCATACCTGTTAAAAGCAGCGAAGGCAGAACAAACCCAACAAGAAAATTCCCCATGAGAAGCTCTCCTTATCTTGAATACGTCAACCACTCAGGTCTCATCCCTCTTTTCAGTATCAAATTCACAAATCCGTTACTGGGTTTTCAATTTTCATTAAAAATCAAGAAAACCCATTTCACAGGAAATCCAACTATTGAAATAAAATTCCCATACGATACAGAAAGACATTGCTCATCGTCTTCCTCCGTTTTGAATTCGTAACCAACTGAATTTTGTCGATGGGCCTTTTCTAAAATTACGAATAATAAAAAAATCTATGACTTTCCCGTTACAACTAGTAACTACCAGTCTGCAACGTGAAGTCTCGTATTCAACGGAAAAATCATTAATCTTATCAAGTAAACTAATAATTTTCCATGTGCAAGAGAAGACAAGACGGTAAATATCAATAGAACAAAGTAACGTAAAGCTACGGCATCGGTAAATTCAAAACAGTACCGCATTTACGCCAATGGGAAGGAGCCTCGGCTTTCTTCGTATATTTCCCATTTCAGACTCGAAGAGAAACTTGCGTGGTGATTAACCCAAGGATATAATTGTAATAACAATATAAGAGCAAATGGGTCCGGGTCGGATCAGCAGATCTAGAGTCCGCAATCTTTATTAAAGCAGCTAGTAAACGAGTTCATAATTTGAAATTAATTTATAGGTTTAATAATTTTAATATTATTAGTATTATTTTTTAAAAAATTACCGGTAAAACAGGGCATAAGTGGTTTCCTCAGGAGGCAAGGGAGATTGCATCCTTTCCCCTTGAGCTACACAACAATGAATGGAAATTTAATTACATATGCACTTTTTGGGTTCTAGCGCAGTTAACATTTTCTCTTTTCTATTACATTCAACAATGGCAGTGCTGGGGTACACATAATGTATATAACTCCCAAGTTCATTTGCAGAACGTTTTGAACAGTTAATAACTCTTCAGACTCCCAAATATGTAACATGTTAGAATAGCATCTGTCAATTCAAGAATTTGTTTTTAAAAAAGCACAGGAAAAGTGTCCCCAAACCAAAGTACTTGCTATAAATTTTTAGGTGGAATGATTTTATTATATTAATATAATTATTTAATTAATATGATAAAATTATTATTTTTTAAAAAATTTTCACATTATTTATGACCACTTGTTTTAAATATTTCACATTTGCACTCCTGGCTTGATCTATCTCTTTTCCCGCAGAGCCTCCCAACTGGTACTTACCAGTAAGATTAACCTGTTTAAGCGTGTGAAATGACTATTTAACTTGTAACTTAAGGTGACAGTTCTAGACGAAGGCAGATTTGAATTTCAAATTGTTTTGATTTCCACCTCTTCATCCATACTTGTACCATCTTAAACATTAACAGTAGAAATATGATTTTGTCTCATCAATGGGCACTGAAATGACTATTCTCTATATGTAAATCACATCAAATATCAAAAACTGGGTATTAGATATCTGAAATCATCAGTCTCACAGATTAAATATTTTTTTTCTATGTTGTGCTCGTAACAGTTTATATTATACATCACCTTGTAAAAGTTCACCTTACCGTCCTCCATGCATCAGAATCAGTTAGGTTCTGCGAATCTAGCAATCTGGCATGGCATCTCTTTTAGATAAATTAAGACAGAAGATCCATCTACGAAGAAAGCACAATGATAACCAAGCATCTGATTACCAAACTCGTCAATTTTATACATACTCATTGTCACTGTCTTCCTCGTATTCAGAAGCAGACTCATTGCCCCTTCGTTCCATCAGTGAATTCATGTCAAATGATCGCATTGTATTCATCTCTTCCATGTCAATAGTGTCATAGTTCATCCGCTCCTCAAACTTCTCATTGGAGCAGTTAAGAAGCCACATGAGAGAACATTTTAAACCCCTCTTCACAATCATTTTGTGTCTTGGTTTAATTGTGGACTCCAGACCATATGTAAAGAATGCTGGGAAATCAACCAAATCGTCCAGTGGCCTTTTCATCTCTCTTTGGAAGTAATCAAAACTCAATTTCATAATATCCAGATTCAAAGCAAGCACTTGGGGACACCCCACAACCATCTTCCTTACTTGTTGCAAGGAGAATCCACAACAATTCTTTAGGAAATCCACATGCTTTGTAATGGCAGAATTACTTACACTAACAACCTGAGGCATCTTCTCAACAATGCAGCCAAAATCCTGGGGACTGGAGTCAAGAACTGAATTAAGTAAACTCTGCTGACCATGAAGCTTTGGTTTCAGGTCTATTCCTATAATTTCAGGATATTGTGCCACTACTGAAGGAAGTGCTCCTTTTCTAACATTAAACTCTAGAAGGGATTCAACATTTAGTTTCACCCTCTCCTCTAATCCAAATCCCAGAATGTGAGGCTTCATCTCTATCAATTTAGCTATTGCTAATCTTGGAATACCCAAGTTTTCAAGATATTCCACAAATGGTTTGATCACCCGGCCTACTCTCATCCCTAAAATATTTGGGTATCTAGTTAAAACTCCTCCGATTTCTCTTCTTGCAACTCCAATTCCAACCAAATAAGCCACCGATGTGCTCATGGTCCCCTCAAGTTTGAATCCCAAAACTTCTGGATATCTCTCAAGAACTCTAGGAATATCATTTGGCTTGATATCCAACCCTTGCAGATACTTCACCACTGGAGCAAGGTCTACAACAACACTAGCATGGAGTACTTGTGGGTATCTTCTCAAAAACTCTGTAAAAGTGGATTTCCTAACACCCAATTTACCGAGGTAGTCAAGCACGGGTACCATGTTCTTTTTCACACTGCAGCCAAGAACTAGAGGGTAGTTGTTTATGTCTTCAATTGTTAACCCTAAATTGTGAAGGAAATCAACACGTTCCTTCATAACCTCAACTGTCACAGGAAGTTCTAACCCATCAAGCTCATCAGGAACAATACCAATTCCCCGTAAGAAATCATAAACCTTGGCACGATTTGCTATTCTCTCGTTCTTCATCTCTAATAAACTAGGACGACTGTACAAGGATGAGGAACCTCCTTGTTTCCGATGCAAACGAGTGGAGTCAAGTGTGGGCACCGATGCATCCACAGAACTAGATACAGTTCTTCTATCAGCTATGGAGTACTGAGACCTTGTGATCAACCTGATCACATTACAACGATCACTTCTGATTACAAGAGTTGATAAAGAAGTTATCTGGGGTCTCCAATAAGCAAATGCAGGTAACTCTGGATGAACAAGCAAAAAACTGGATTTTCTAATGCCAACATAGCTTCTGACACTCATGTTCTTAAAGGTAAAAGGAGCAAAGAATCTGCACAAAGACAATACCTTATCAGTGATTATTAGTTCCACATTGAACCTCTTCTATCATGGGGTAAAAGATAACAACAAACACACCAGAAGCAAAAGAACATTGGAAAAAAGAGAAGAAAAGCCTGAACTCGTTTTCTTTTTTAAGAAAAAAAAACCTCCCACCAACACTGAGAGAAAAGCCTGAACTTGATTTCTGTTTATTTTGCACAAAAGTAGGACCCATCAATAAGGTTGTATTGACATAAATGGGGACTACAAAAGGCGTGTAAAACCCTAGCAATGATGCCAGGTCCAAAAAGAAGAGACCTTCGATTTTACAAGTTTTCATGGCACTGCAAACCTAACTTAGCATCATAATCAATTCCATTCTAGATTGAGTAATACCAATAGCACTAACCATGCCAAGTATGACAGTTACTGCTTCCATAGAGTTAGATTCATTAACCAAAAATGCTTCTTCTTTTTTTCCCTTCACTTGAGGCATCGAATCACCAAGATCAGAATACGGATAATTATCTCAACAACGGAAAGCAAATAATAAAATAAGGACCAACAGCTTGGTTAAGTCGATGCAGAGACATTTCGATATACATAAACAAAATGCTTCAAAAGCTTATGCAGCAAGCAAAATTTGAAAAATAAAAATAAAAAACCCTAAATCCCCATTTGCTAGTCTCCGACATTAACAAGTTCTCTCTTTTCCAACGCTTTCTCAGCACCCAAACGGAACATTAACTTCTTAACTGCTAACTAAAAGTAAATCAAAGAAACGAAAACAAACTTGGTTGATGATGTCGATCGAGATGACGATACCCGGCGTCCGGAGAGGAGCGACCAAGCAATGGCTAAGGTTTCAGTTGGTTTAGCTCCGTCTCAATCTCATGCTTTCAAGCGCCATCTGCCGCTACACGAGTACAAACTAGCTATCCGTCGGATAAGATATTAATAATAAAAATTATTATTATTATTTTTATATATGTAATAAAATAAAAAAAATAAATATTTAAATAAATTTGTATTATAAAAAAAAATATATATATATATTATTTTTCTAGAAAGAAATTAAAATTCGGGTTGTGGACCCATTTTGAAGATCCAACGACCCGGAAGAAAGCACTGGAAGGTTTGGAAGAGAGCACTGCGGTCAAAACCAACGGTTTTTACGAGCGGGACAAGAATTTTTATTGTTGGCTGAAATAATCAGCAACGGCGCTGCAGCGGGGAAGAAGATGCCGAGGCATTGGTTCATTTTCTTGTGCATAAGCTTCGTTTTATTATATGAAACTGCTGAAGCTTCCCAGTGCTCAATACGGGGCGAGTTCTCCCTTCTCTCTCTCTCTCTCTCTGTGATTTGGATTTGTTGTTGTTGTTGTTTTATTTTTATTTTTTTTGCAAAAATGACGGGAAACATGGAGTCAATTTCAAATAAAGGATCTGAACAAATAACATATGAATCAAATTGACTAAAATGACTGAATATGACCAGTGCTAGCTTCTTTTTTTTTAAAAATTTTTCATGAAACATTACTTCGAAAGGAAAGCTTCACTACTGGTGGAAGTCGTCGCGTTTGGCCAACAGGCTTCGATTGAGCAGTGAAGCTTTTCTGGTTGTGGCTTATGGTTGGGTTTTTGAAGTTTGATTCATGCTGACAATTTTGAAACTTCTACCTGTCATTAGCCCCTTGCTGAAGTTTATTTTAGCTTGTAATATTTAGTTCAATGGTTTTATACTGAATATGAATATAAAACCATGATTTTGATTGAGAAAAATGATTTGTTAGTTGGACCAAGCTATGTGTGTATGAATTTTCTACGAATGCAATTGGGCGATGAGGATTTTGGGTTGCCCTTCTAGGTTTAGAACGTTCTAACGTGCAAAATTGAATTGGTCTTGCCGCCTTGATTTTTTTTCCTTTTTATGAAGATTGAGATGCTGGTTATGCAATGGCATTTGATTTGTTCTTTTTGCGCATTGAATTTCTTTAAGTCTGTGAACATGATGTTGACATAGAATGCTTGCAGTGAAAGTAGAAAACTGTATCTGCTAGTGGTTTAGTGATGAAGGAGAAAAGTAGCTGGCATCATTCAATGTGATTTTCTTGGTACTGTTCTTTATGCCTCATGCCAGGATATGTCAGTTCAATTTATGTATCTTTTTGATGCAGGATTTCCGTTGGTGAGGAAGATTGATGAGCTTCCACAGGATAACTACGGAAGAGAAGGTTTCTCCCACATTACTGTGGTGGGCTCAGTCTTGCATGGGATGAAAGAGGTATGAACAATCTAACAATGTTTGGTAATTGCTTTTATTAGGATCTTGTTTGTTCATGCAAAAGCTAAGACCTTATTAAAAACTCAACCAAGGTGTTCTACAAATAATCATTCAATAACTACAAAGAGATTGTATGGTCAAAAAAGTACCAGCTGTTTTTGGTTTTATGGGCCTTTTCTCTTAACAGTATCGTTTTAGTACTTTAAAACCATAAATGTTTGGATTTTTATATTGGCCATCTTTTTAGAACCTGCACTACCATCACAGAGCCCTAAACCATTGTTGATTTAGTGTCCTCTGTAGCTGACAAGTCAACTCATAGCTGTTCTTAAAGCATTGTGTATGCATTTCTGGGCTTTTACAGATCGAGGTCTGGCTTCAAACATTTTATCCTGGATCACGAACACCAATCCACAGGCACTCCTGTGAAGAAGTTTTTGTTGTCCTAAAGGGGAGTGGCACTCTCTATCTTGCCTCAAGTTCACACGAGAAGTACCCTGGAAAGCCACAAGAACATTTTATCTTTCCGAATAGCACATTTCATATTCCTGTCAATGATGCTCACCAGGTAAACTATACCACTATCATTGCTTGTAGATGGCTAACCAGAGATATTATTTATTTTGCAAGTCTACATTAGACACAATAATGTGAAGAAACTTAGTATTATTTTATCTTAATGCTTGGCACCATAAAAACTGGACAAATGTCTTAAATTTATGTAATTTTCCTTCCATAGAAAGTCACATAGTTTCTTTGTAGATGACTGAGAAAAGGTGGTGTCCAGAGAAGTTTAAATCAGCACACCATAGCCAGAAAAGTAGCATTAGGTGTTCATATAGTTTGTCTTCTGAGTTGCTTTCAGTATGACATGTACTTACGTGCATAGGCAGTGAAGTGTTATTATGTTCTCAAGAATTCCTTACAAGCATTGGATATCGAGGTTGTACAACTCTCAGTTGCTATTTGCTATATAAGGTTTGTGAAGAAACAATACCGCGCGTGTGTTAATATGGCAGCTTGGTATACTTAGCAAATAGTTTTGGGGTGTGTGTGAGTGTGGGTGTGGTTTTACAACTGCAAATTCTTTTAGCTCTCTTATGGGACATAGTAGTTCATGATGCTATCGCCAAGCTAGTGAATTCTCTATTTGTCCCAGAAGAGAGCTAAAAGAATTTGCAGTCATAAGAATTTGCCACTCTTAACATGTTTGCAAAATAAGAATTGACAATGATTATTACAACTGCAAATTCTTTTAGCTCTATTCTGGAACAAAGTAGCTCAGGATGCTATTGCCAGGCTAATGAATTTTCTATTTGACTCTCATTGTCAATTCTCATTTTGCAAACATGTTAAGTGTGGCTATTATTTTTCTCTTAGAAGCAATTCCCAAATGCTATACTGTCTTCCAGACTGATGATTTTCATGATATTCATTGCAGGTGTGGAATAAAAATGAAAGTGAGGATTTGCAGGTGCTTGTTATAATATCTCGCCCACCTGTTAAAGTGTATGTGATGTCTCTTCTTCTATCTTATTGCTCTTCCATGATTATCATTGCTGCATTTTTCCATCTATTTGTTTTATTTTTCTTGTGCCTTAAAACATTAGTATCTTAAAATAAGATGCCAGAACCCTCTGTAGAAGCAGTGTCAATAATTATTGTGTGGGTATTATTGTTTCTCCTTTGCTGTTTGCTCCAGTTATATGCATTTGCTTCACATTTTCAAACTCGTAAGGAAGAGCTCCATTGAGGACTGCCAAGAAGTCTAGTCAAGCTGATACAAAGCTTTTGACAGATTAGGCTTGACTCACTGACTTTTTAGCTTGACCAAACATGTTGGAACTAGGATCATTTGCAGAAGGATCATCTACAAATGAGTATTAAAAGTGGGCCTCTGTGAGCTTGTGGGACAATGTGAACAGAGACAAAGAAGCTTTTGTTGGGCAAAAGTTTTTGATGTTCAAGAACTACTCAGTTCATTTGCAGCCCTAGGTCCCAGAAAAATCTCTCCCACTGCCTCTAGTTCTGTCATACATATTTCCTCTATGGTTTTGATAATACCAATTTGGAATATACTTGCATACAAATAAATGATAACTAAAATTATGGCCTTTTCTTTAGCCTAGTGCTTTTATTACAAAAGGTAATGAAATGGCATGTGAACATATCTTTACTGGTTTGTTATGTAATACTTTTGAGTGTTTATATGCAAAGCAGTTTCTTTCTTTCTTGCTTCTATTTGTTGATTCTTTGTTTCCCAGCTCTTACTGAAACAGAAGTTTCATTCTGCCTCCTGCTTTAGGTTTATATATGAGGACTGGTATGTGCCTCATACTGCAGCAAAGTTGAAGTTTCCCTACTACTGGGATGAACAATGCCTACAAGCTTCAGTTAAAGATGAGCTTTGATTTCTGAAACATTGCATCCGCATATGGTGGGAAAACAGATGTTTGCCGTACAGTTTTCCCACAAAATAAAAGGAAAAAAGAATATGATAAGGCTTGCAGATCGTAGCAGAAAACTATACTCGAGGGACATGTAAAATTGTAAAGTTAAAATTTCAGTTCAATGTTTACCTTTTGACTGGTGCGTCTTTTGGTATCATTTTTATAATTTGATAAAGCAAATGAGGAGTCATAACAACCTTTGATGTGCTGTTCGAGTGGTGTGAATCTTTTTAACAAGGAAAACCATCATACTGTTACACTTCTTAATAAGAAATATGACCAAACTGTCACACCTCAACAAACCACTGCCATGACTTTGAACAGAAGAAAATCACCTGGGGTAAATAAATGTTGTTTTTACAGCACAAGAAGCTCATCCTAATTTCCAGTGTGTGAAAAAGAGGAAATTCTCCCAATACTTGGTTCTCAAATAAAATGCTAACGCTTCCTTTTGCTCAAGCTTCTCCTTTCAGCTTCACTCTCTGCTACCGTAACATAGAATTCTGATCCAAGCATATCATGTATATCAAGATTCAATGAGTTGCTCAGGTTAACTGTTTCAAGGATCACTTCTAGTGTTACATTGAAGCCCAAAGTAGACAAGACACGAATAGCATTTGCAATTCTGCATATATTCTGCCTTGTTCCTAGTGGAGTGAAAGCTTCATATTGTTCATCATCATCCATGGAATTTTGATCAGGTTTGGTGATTGGTTGTTCAGAATCATTTCCTTGATCCCCCACCATCTTGTCTCTGGCTTCAACATGTTCACCAACCCAGATGAATCCATTACATCCGATTATCAAGTCAATTCCATACTGTTCCAGGTGGTGAAAATGTTGTTTCCGTCTCTTCACTAGATAAGGATCAATTGTGAGCAATTGGCCCCTATCAAGCTGAAGGCATTGGTACATGTCAATTCCACACATCATGGGAATAAATATGATCAGAACAATGCTAATGAAAGGTGACAATGGTGCAAAAATAAACAAGTCAAAAAACTGATCAATAATGCAGCTTTTATGTTTCCTGCCAAAGGAAAAATCCAACTATCATAAATAAATGAATCATACTCATCACTGCTGCCATTACATTAGGCAGCTCTTATTCCAACATGCTACTCTTATTCTAACATACTTAAGTTCCCATCCATGTCAGTAAGTTACCTGCAAACGAACAGCCTTTTTTCTCATGGTAAGGCATTATCAGGTTACAAGTTCCTTTACCCAGGGTATAGACAAAATAACTTCTTAGTTCTATGCAAAAGAAGGAAAATGATAATTGGACAATAAACTGACTATTACCAGCTCTTTGCAAGTACATTTTTCTTCCTAATGTTAGATATAAAAGATAATGGGTAAAGTTAAAAAAATGCAGAACATGCATCAGAAAAATTTTCAAATAGAACACACCTTTCCATACTTCTGATTTCTTGCTTGAAGTTGTAAACTGCCATCGCCCTGTGAACTACGAACTTCAGCCTATAAAAAAAACACTATTAGTAACATCAGATAATTATATTGTTTTCTCCTTCTAATGGCACATTGCATACCGCAGAAGAAATTAAAATGTGTAGCAATTCACTTACACACACTAGGTCATTCTCTGTATAAATACTGCGCATGTTTAGCTCATCCACAGCAGTTCGCCGCCTCTAGCAATCAATAAAGTGAAAAGTCAAAACAAAACTATGCACATTTAAGCAGCTCCTCGATATAATGATGTGACAGATGCTCCATGCCATATGCCGTAGATGTGAATATAATTAGTATTATATGGTATTGATATAAAACCAATATATTTCACCCAGACAAGATAATTGGAGCAACTATCAATTCGAATAATAGCCTACAATAAGGTGAGGAAGTAAATCTTGAATAGAACAAAATTAATAGATGGCCAGAGAGTTGTTATAAAAATCACATCAAACAGCTGAAGACAGGTTTTATTTTATTTTTACTTTATCTGGAAAACAGAGGTGGGATGTTCTGAATCATCTGAGATGATCAAAACCAGCTGATGTTTCTAAAATGCTAAAACAACAAGAAAGATGACCACAATCATTGACCAAACTACAGTGGACTAACAAAAGCAATATCCCAACACTACCTGAATTCCATCAGGCAAGTTCATTGAAGAAAGCATCAAAATAGCATCTGAAGTGAAATTTATTTCCAGTTTCCACCGCTTTTGAGCAACCTGAACAACAATAATGATCACCACACCAATTCACCATATGAATGAATTAGAACATACAATGCACATTACATTAACTCCATTCACGCGGAAAAAAAAACTAAAAAACGATTTTCCTTTTAGTTATACGAATGTGGTATCAATAAAACTTCTAATCGAAACATTCGAACATTAATTGAAAGGAGTTACTGTTAGGAGATATTGTTTTTGCTTTACCTCAATGACGCGTCCTATGACAATATCTCCTGTCTCCGGCTTGTATCTGGTAACATTAAATACCAATTTGTTGATATTCAGTTCCTTAATCTGATCAATTCTCTCATTTCTTGGAGGTAAGAAAAAAATTTGGAAGCCAAACAACACAAATGCATAACATTTGAAATACCAGTTGAAAGAACAAAGTTTGACTACCTGGAGCGTAAAGAGCGTACGTAGATCAGCTTGTTGATGCGCTCGACAACTCCACAAACAGTCGCAACCAGCTCACCCTTGCGGTCTGAGGTTCCGTGTCCCCTGCATACCATTCCATCTAAAGTAAGAAAAATTAAACGAAAATATTAGACCACAGATGCATCGAGTAGAAGATTTTGAGTTTACTTGAGGATTCCATCTTCATAAACGGGTATGTTATCGGCGACGGTGACACAGTAGTCAGAGTTGCACTTCGAGGAGAGAGACTCGAGCTTCTCAAGAGCCTTCTGTAGTCTAACCTTTTGCGTTTGATTCAACGGTAGCTGCAAATTCCTCATCTCTGTACCAAAATAAACGAAGATAATTTCGTGAGCGAGAAAACCCTAAACCCCAGGCTAATGGCCTGTTTGGTCGGAGGGAAGAAATTTAAGGGATGGTTAAAATTTTAATATATTAAAATATAGGATTAAAAACACGGCGTTAAAATTGCAATCATATAGAGAGAGTATTAATCCCGGGTTTGAAAGTTGGACGGGTCGGAGGGAGGCTGTTGAAAAGAAAGCAAGCAAGGGATTTAAACCCCAACTAAACCTTGATCTTATCAGGGCGAATTTTTCCGATTAGAATACCGAGAAGGAAAACGCTGGCCGAAAGGTATCAGGATTCACGTACTTAAGGATGACACTTATTTTCGTTAACGTTATGATGCCATTGCTTCTTTTTCATTTTGTTTTTGACAATACTCTGCTCGGCAGCTGATGAGAAGGAAAAGGGAAAGAAACAGGAGAAAATTGAAAATGTTGGAACTGTTGAATTTTAGTTACTGTCTTCACTGTGTAAATTTAGAAGTAAGAAACTTACTTTATTGTCCAAAGGGCTAAGATTCAAAATTGTTTCTTGGCAGCCAAACAGATGTTTACTCTCTTTACTGGTTCATATGATCAAAAAGTAGTTTTAAGGATTTGGTTAGAATTTAAGATGCACTCTTCTAGTTATGTCTATGAAGTTGTCCCGTGTCTGTTATATTCCAGGGTTGGAGTTAAATTATTGGACTTGCAAACCTATTGTTGAATCAACTCGTAATATAAAGGAAATCCAGGAATTTTGGAACTTGAGGTAGACTAGGATATTTCATTTATTAGATTGAACGCCTACTGTATATATAGATTATCAACACTTTGCTTTTATTTTCTTTGTTTACTAAATGTTTGTCAAATTGTCCAAGTGAAAACAGAGCTACCAAAGTATAACAATAGTACTTGTATTGTGTGTTTCTCATAACTGCTGTGACGTTCTCTTTTGGGTGTTTTTGCATTTTGATAGTTGCTTTGGATCAGAAGTGATACACACTGATAATGGCAAGTGAAGATGATCAGTTGAAAAAGAAACAAGTGGTGGAAGCCAGGGCAAGAAACATCAGTCGCAATGTCCGGTGCACTGAGTGTGGGAGTCAATCCATTGAAGATTCACAAGCAGATATTGCCATTCTCCTCAGAAAGGTAATTCTTTTATAAATCAATATTGATTCTGGAAAGTTTTGTCTTTCAGTATGAGATGATAATAAGTTGAATTCTTACTTGCTAGGGTAATACCAACTATTTAATTGTATTTTATCTGACATTTTGGACTTAATATGGAAAAAGTTATCAACAACTGAATTGTTCAATAGGATCAATGCCATAGTTCCGAGGGAATCCTCCATGATGAATTATTTATAGCCTAGAACTTTGATTTGGTACTAGGTGCTTTTTACTATCTGGTATTTAATGGGTGTCAGCATATTGTCATCTCTTGCTATGCCATTTCTTTAATTTTTTTTTAAATATTCACATCAACTTCGCATGCAAGAATATTTGAACCTGTGTACTGATAATATTTGCAATAATGCTGCAGTTAATTCGTGATGAGATTCAAGCTGGGAAAACTGATAAAGAGGTCTACAAAAAGCTTGAGGATGATTACGGGGAGACAGTACTTTATGCCCCGAAGTTTGATTTGCAGACTGCAGCCTTGTGGCTATCACCGGTCAGTTTTAACGGCCTTAGAGAACCATCTTAAAATAATGGTCAACTCTTTCTGTGAAATTTTTCTTACATTAAAGTATTGGCTTTTGGGGACAGCTTCTAGTTGCAGGTGCTGCTGCAGGATTATCGGCTTACAAGAAGCATAGACAAAAGACTAATGTGCCACCTCCTCCAGGGCGAGTTTCTCCTTCCTCCTGGTGGAGGAGGTGGTACGGTCAATGATTTTTTTTTCCTTCCATTCATTATTTTCTTTCTTACTATGGGCTGAGAATCACCCTACAGAACTAAAAAACAGCGTAGTGAAGGTTAGAAGTCAACTGTTGAAGATTGTGAGCTCTGTCGGGTGAATGAAGTCATGACAATGAAGTTTGATAGTTGTACCTTTGTGTACTATAGCAGATCATACAAGTTTCTGACTCTGTCCATTGTATGTTGAGAGTCTCATGATCCGGCTTTTATCAATTAACTATTTGATCCATATCATGTTTGAAGCATTTCTGCCTCATTTCAAGCTCTCAATGCTACATTCAACATTAAAATGATGTTAATCAAACTTGTGTTTGCAGCTTGTCCCATGGGGAGTTTCATGTACCTTTTGACGATGCCTTTCTTGTGCTCTCAATGGATTCTGGACTCAAATTACAGAGCAAAGTTGAGGAGAAACTATAATTTAGTAGAGGCTCCATACACAGATGTCATCTCCCATATATTTTGCACGTGGTGTTCCCTCTGTCAGGAATTTAGAGAGCTGCAACGCAGGGCTCTTGATCCCACTCTTGGTAATTAATAACTGTTTACCCTTTTCAATTTGTTACTGTTCCATTGTTGTCTTACAAAGATGCTGACATGCGACTGGTGTTCTTTTGCTCAACGAAATCAACCAGTAATAGCTCGTCCACCAAACCAATTCATTCATGTCTACGCAGTAAAACCATCAGCTCTTTTGGAACTCTTGATCTGTGTTTGTTTCTTTTGTTTTGATTTTTGGCATAAACAGTCTGGCCTTTGCTGACTGAAAAAGAAAATGTATCAAGCATTTACGAACCATTCATGTCAGATTCTTCCTCGATTTGCAATGACTCAGTTAGCCAGCCAGCTAGCCATCCTTAAATGATGGCAGCCAAACCAATTGCCTAACTCTGAGCACAAAGCAGAATATTAAGGTAGGAGATGAAGAAAATGAAAAGTGGGAACAGATTAAGACCATAGGATTCGAATCCTCTCCCAATTTGAACCCAAGTCTTGAAGAACAATATATGTTTAATTTTTATTTTAAATTATATCTTAAAATATAAAATTAATTTATAAATTTAATTAATATATAATTTAAATTATTTATAATTAATTATATTATATTTTTTTTTAAAAAAATTAAGAAATAATTCAAATTTGGCATAAGAAATTTTTATAAATTTTTTATTATTTTTAATAATTTAATGATACTTTAAGGTTGAGATTTTATTTCAATTTATTTATTATTATTGTTATTATTATTAATTCTTAAATAATAATAAAAAAAAACTAGAAGATAATCTTCCTCTGAATTAATAAATGCGTCCTCCTCCTATGCATTACCAACTCATTACGGAGCAGTCAGCACAAGAAGAAGACCGACCGAAGCTAATGGAACACATTCACGATCATCTTGAAACATCAAGTCAAATGGCTTCAAGGAGTATCCAAGGGCGTCAATGGTCCGGAGCTCGACACCATTGCCGTTGACGGCATTCAAGTCCTGCGAGCCCCTGTCGGCTTCCTACGCTGCAATTTCGTCGTTCCAGAACGCCCTGCTGTATACACAAATTCGTATACATGTTCGTAAGGTTCATTCATTATACATACAGTATATTACGATGAAGTTTTATACGTTTGTTCGTGGGATAAATACGTGACATGATTTGTTTAATAATGGCACATATATTCGTTCTCAAGTATTATATAGTAATAATATATTTATAATTTCATAAATTTATTTAATAATTATTATATTTTAAAATTTTTTAAATCATATTTATCTATTTAAAATAAAATTAATTAATATTTATGAAAATATTATTATAAATATTTTACAATTAAAAAATATACAATGCAATTTTAATCTATTTTTTTCTTTAATAAAAAAAAGTATCAAAGTTATTATTTGTTACTTTTTAACAAAATTATTATATGAATTATATTTAAATTGCCTCTTTTAATGTAACATAATAACTCGTTAATATATATCACCATTAATTAATTATGTGAATAAAAATGGGTAATTTGTAGATTCTATTATTTATGATTGTAATTTAAGTTCCATCCACGCACTAATCAATCACAGATTATGCTTATTGAAGACACCAATACGATATAACTTAGTAAAAGATCAGTATTTTTATTGGATTTATCATGTTTATATAATTTTTATTATTTGTGTTATATATATATATATATATATATATATATTTAATGATAAATACACATAATAAGAATTTAACAAAAAAATAGGTTGGAGTTTTTGTTATGACTTAGTAATTTTTAGTAATTAATTTATCTTAATTATATGTATTAATTAATTAATAATTAGATAATTATTTTATAAAATCTCACAAATCTATTAGCGAATAATTTTTATAATATAAATTAGCCGATTTTCTTTTTTTTTGTAATAATAAAAAAATGTCAGGAATTGAATTCATAAACTAACCCATCAAGAGTTTGTGAAATGATAATAATTTGCTAATTATATGAAATAAAGCAAGACTTGGTTAGTAGTACCCAATTCCAACATGTTAATTGCTTAGTTGCCTTGCAATTATGACATTTGCTTAAGACATGATTGTATGAATTAATGTCGTTGGCAAATGTAATTAAGTCATAATCAAGATTCATGCTACCACTCTTTTGATTAGTATCGTATCACCAATTGACCAAATAGGGTTAGTTTCATTGCATGCAATGGTAATAAAAAAAAAGTTGGGGTGGGTTAATTTCAACAGAATTAATTGATTGAGGGTAACGTTCTTACCTTAATGAAGTATGATATTGGACTTGCAATGCCAACCTTTTGACTAAATATTGACTCGTTTGAATCATCACAAAGATTTTAAATTTGTCCGTAGAAAGGGTGATTTTTGTTGCTCTTAATGGTTTGATTACAAGAAGCTCCGAGGATTCTTCTCTTCCTCACAATCACACCTACTTGTCTCCTTCCCAATTCTTGTCTGTAATTTATTTATAATCAATCATAAGTGATTACTATAATCTCTCCTAAACCGTCTCTTAACCAGCCTAACCATGGCTGTTACTACTCTCTTCTCTCATCCATAGCTAATTCTGTCCTTCCCCTTCTTATTCTCCTTCCTTCGCCTTCCACCAAGGGCAGGATGGCCACCAACTCTTCTCTTTCCATCTTTTTGGGCCTCCTGTCTCTCCCTTTTCTCTTTCTTTCTGATACCGCTGCCGCCGTCTCTACCACCACCAGTATCCGTCTCGGCATCGTCCGGAAACCTTCCCCTCGTGTCCCCATCTTTCGTGAAGCTCCAGCTTTTCGCAATGGTGATTCCTGTGGGAACCAGAGAATCCATGTCGTTATGACCCTTGATGTAAATTACCTCCGGGGCACCATGGCTGCCGTCCTCTCCATCCTTCAACACTCCACGTGTCCTGAAAACGTGGATTTCCATTTTTTATGGGCACATTTCGAAGCGGATGTTTATGATAGCATTAATTCTACTTTTCCTTACCTCAACTTCAAGGTCTACAAGTTTGACAGCAACAGGGTTCGGGGTAAGATATCGAAATCAATCAGGCAAGCACTAGACCAACCGTTGAATTATGCCCGTATTTATCTAGGTGATATATTGCCGGCGGATGTGAAACGGGTTATATATTTGGATTCTGACCTTGTTGTTGTTGATGATGTTGTCAAACTCTGGGAGGTTGATTTAGAAGGGAAAGTGTTGGCAGCACCTGAATATTGTCACGCAAATTTTACAAAGTATTTCACGGACTTGTTTTGGTCAGACAGGAAACTGGCTGAGACATTTGGTGGAAGAAAACCTTGTTATTTTAACACAGGAGTTATGGTGGTGGATGTTGATAAGTGGAGACAAGGAAGATATTCACAGAAAGTTGAAGAGTGGATGGTTGTCCAAAAGCATAAGAGGATTTATCATTTGGGTTCTTTGCCACCATTTTTGTTGGTTTTGGCCGGGAATATTAAGGCCGTTAATCACAGGTGGAATCAGCATGGTTTAGGAGGTGATAACATTGAAGGCAAATGCAGGAGTTTGCATCCTGGACCAATTAGTCTGCTTCATTGGAGTGGGAAAGGAAAACCTTGGTTGAGACTGGACTCCAGGAAGCCATGCACCGTAGATCATCTATGGGCGCCGTATGATCTTTATCATCCATCAATCATGCATTCTCTGGAAGAATGAGGAGAGGAGGAATATTGACAGATGGGTCGCAAGGCAAAGGAGGGAATATTTATCTTATTTGGTTGCTTCGGAGTAACCCCAAAGATCTTCAATACTTGACCAAAAATTTCTACCTCCTCTTAGAAAAAGTTTACGACCCCGGAAGCTATAGATTTTCTTCTTATGAATTAATTAGAGGGGGGAAGAGAGGCTGGGTATACACAATATTCAAATATATATATGTGTGTGTGCGTGTGTGTGTGTACTGATTTTGCTTACATATGTAGCTAATAATCAATGATTTATTCGGAGGAACTGTTGAAAGGGATTATATACTGTGGCATGGAGCATTGTGGAAGATTTGTGATTCTTGAAGGCTGTGTTCAGTTCTTTTTGTAGAATATTCGTCGATTGGATGATTAGCTGATGGATCTATCTGCAGATATATTCATGTTCCCTAGCTGTTTATATATTAATCTATCGATCTATAAATCCAGTTTAGTATGTTATTGATTACTTCTAACAATAATAATTCTTGTATTTGTTAATCTTCCCTTAATTTCCTTTACGAAAATAATTTTTTTCTTTTAGGGGACCCCCACCCCCTTCTTGTAGCAACTTGTGATTTTCAATTGGGCACCATCGATAAAGCCAATTCATTATCATGGACTTGTAAGAAATGCTCATCTGAGTTGTCGCCATCTTCTCTTCTCTGGGTGCATGTATAAAGTGAAGCCTTCTGTCGATTAACAATGACATAAAACTATTTAGAGGTTCGCTCACTTGTGTCCTAACACACAGCATGCATACATTGCCGTATTTGGGTTTGAGCGTCCACCGTGAGCTATCCAATTGCCCAGCCCACAGGAGAATACAATTGTTACAAGCAAATGTGCATTTAAATTAAACAATTGCTTCGAGCAGGTACGCCATCTCATATTCAAGATACAATTGCTGTGTAATTCAGAGAAGAGCAGAGAACATAGAAGAAGAGAGAGCAGGTTATTTACACTGTGATTCAAAAAACTATTTTTAATTGTGCGATTGATATCCAAATTTGCAATTTCGTTCTATCTGTAATTAATTCAATTCCAAATGTTCCGTCGTGCAAGAATATAAAGTAATGGATAAATAGTCTCAAAGCCATTGGAAAATCCTTCTCTTTTCAATTTGTACCAAATATTGGGGGATAAATAATGTGTTATTTGGAGCATTTCATTGTCAAATCATAGATAAATTTCCCTTACCAGTGAGACAGTTCAACCCATCAACTTTGTAATTGCAGTATGCAAATAATAAATAACAACTAGCTGTGTTGCTATGTACACTAAGATGGTTTTGTATCCTTACTTAAATTCCTGGTCATTGCTTCCTTTGTTCTCTTGATAAATGCTTCTGATCTCTTATCGATATTCGGAGCCAAACCTGGAAGCGGGCTTGTAATTCTGGGAGTCCTTTTCACCTCTTCATCCTGTATTGCGAATGTTAAATTTTGATTGCTTGGTGTGTTCTTCTTTTTGTTTTTGCTCCTATCTTCCTCTTCACTCTCTTTTACACTAACCATTTTCTTGGGAACTCTTGATCGTACCGCGGCTGTCAAACTGTGGGAACTTTTACCTTGAAGTTGTGGCCGATCAATTCTCTCTTGAACTAGGGGAACCTCCTTCCGGCCAGGTGGCTGCTCACTGACTTTCTTCCCTTTTTCCATTGTCTCTTGAACTACGGGGACCTCCTTCCAGCGGTTAGGTGGCTGCTCACTGACTTTCTTCCCTTTTTCCGGTGTCTCTTGAACTACGGGGACCTCCTTCTTGCGACTAGGTCGCTGCTCCCTGACTTTCTTCCCTTTTATCGTTGTCTCCTGAGCTAGGGGAACCTCCTTTTTGCGGCTAGGTGGCTGCTCACGGACTTTCTTCCCTTTTTCCATTGCCTTGTCTCTGCTGGATCTGACTTGATCCTTAATTCTGTCGGCTGCCTTGTGCATATGGGGCTGACTACTAAACTTGTCAACCGAACCTTCAAATCGCTTGAACGGGACCAAATCATCCTTGGAGTTTTCTTGATCCTGGAAGTGCACCACCATCATGTCGTCACTAGGCCTTGCAGGACTTAAAGAAACACGTTGCCCCACTGTCATGCGCTTGACGCCACCACCAAAGAGTTTGTCCGCGAAGTCTAAGAGTTTCCGGAAAATGCCAAGAGAACTGGAATTTCTGTTGTTCTTTTCCTGCATTGCTTTTGTTAAAAACAAGACCAATCCCAAAGAAAAAAAAAGCAACAGGTGCGAAGGAGGAGGGTAAAACAAGAAGACCCGGCGAGAGAAGTCTACTTCAAGATATGGATAGCTTCCAATACGTTAGATGATTCTATGCTTATGAGAGACAGTAACTTCAAAGAAAAAGGCAAAAGGCAAAAAAGTTGATGTTGTTTCTCCACTCCAACTCGTGCTTTAGTTAGTGGGAAGGAAGAAAAAGCAGGCAGCTGCCTGCCTGTGAAGAATATCTTCCTCACTAAATTCGGACGGTGGTGGAATTCTACCTTGCTTTTGGTGTTCATATATTCCCAGACGGCATTTTTCACGCAAAACCACACCCCTACATCATTGTGGTCCAACAACCCGGTCACTTGCATTTCTGCATATTATTTGTTTATCAATTGAGAACATTAAGGAGCATTTACCCACAACTATGTCAAAGAGAAGGTAGGAAATGATTATGGGAATGGAATATTTTCTTAAACATGTTTTGAATACTTTTCCGGGAGCAGAGGACACAGGCACTGCTAGGATGAATTACCCCATGTGAAGGTCTTTTATGGCAGATTCCATATTATTTTTTAAGGATATTTTCAAGTAACTTTTATGGTATTTGACAAAATTACTGTGAAAATGTATTTTTTTTTAAAAAAAAAGTATTTTTAATAGTATTAACTAACAAAAATAATAAAATAAAACTAAAAAAATTATTAAATATTATATAATTATTAGGATATTGAGCATGTAAATTAATTGAATTAATAATTGTTTGATAAAAAAAAATCAAAACACAATAATTTTATTTTTTAATATTATAAAACATACTTAATTTATTTTATTAGATTCGTCTAATAAAAGAAAATATAAATAATAATTTGTAATTTTTAATATTATTTTAAATAATTTATATTTAATTTTTAACAAAATTAAATAATATATAAATAAAAAGTATCACAAAACAATAAAAAAAATTGATAATTATTACTTAATTTAAAAAGAGAGTCATTTTAAAAAAAAAGTTATTTTAGATTTTATAACTAAAATGTGGAATCTTGCGTATATATACATATTAGTGACGTGTCATAAGATTTTTGACTATTAATATTGAGCATTTAATGTTTGACGCATAATTTCTTAAAATTAAAATTACCTTTAAACCCTTTGATTATGATGTCACGTGATTTAATTAAAATTCTATTCAGCGCACAAAGCATGCAAATAAAGCGGATTAGAAGGTAAAACGACTCATCAATGATCAACGGAACCGAAAGAGGGACTGGATCGGACCGGTTTATAGACACGGACCGGGTTTAACAGCAACTCAAATCGCAGACTATCCAGATCCCAAAAACCACCAACATCGCCCATTTCGTTGTAAGTTTCTCTCCCTTAGCTTTTACAAAACCCTAATCGTCATGAATTTCTTCAATTCCGTTTTCGCGGATGACCCAGATCCTCCTAGCCCCAATTCCGAACCCGAATCCGACTCCATCAAGGCAAACAAGCAACAACAGCAACATGTGGAAAACCCAGATTCGGGTTCTCGTTCAAACGTTGGCCCTGATGCCGGTGCGTGGTCATTTGGTGGCCTATTCAGAACCCTAACCACCAGATCAGAATCGGTCATCGAGACCTACCGCCGCGATCTGAAGGAATTCGGTTCGGGATTAAAAAAGGAACTGGAAGTGGCCCAGGGATCGCTGGGGAATGTTAGCGTCGTCATTGATGAATTTGGGAACACTGTATTGAAGGGGACAGCCCAGATCATCTCTCACGGTAAGGACGCAATCCTCGCTGCTGATCACGAATCCGATTCATCTGATAACAGTAGTAATCAGAATAGTAGTGGGCAACAAAAACGGTACAGTCGTTTTGATGCTCAGGTTCGCATGATTCAGGGAGATGTGCATACTTATTGTGATGAAGTTGATGATTTAGATGATTATAACAAGTGGAAATCTGGATTTGTTTTGGATGATAAGACTGAGGAAATTGAGAGTTTGTTCGAAGAAAATGGTGCGATGGAAAATATATACAAGAGGGTTGTGCCTAATACTGTTGATCATGAGACCTTTTGGTGTAGGTATTTTTATAGGGTGTTTAAGTTTAAACAAGCTGAGAATTTGAGGGCTACTCTTGTGAAGAGAGCGATTTCGAGGGAAGAAGAGGAATTGAGTTGGGATGTTGATGATGATGAAAATGAGAATGAGACTAATGCGGTTTCAAATGCCAATTTGAAGGATAATGAGGATGTGGGTATTAAAAATTCTGGGAAAGTTGTCTGTGAAGAGGCTAATGTTACTGCGAAAGGTGATTTATCTGAAAAGAAGGAGTTGGGTGATCACAAAGTAACTGAAAAGATTGTAAATGAGGAGAGTCCACGGGGCAATGTTGAGGGAGAGAAGTCTAAGTCTAATGTAGATGAAGACGGTAAAGGACATGTTGCAGAACCAAGCAGTGACAATGTTATTAATGAGAAAATGCGTATAGAGATGAGTTATGGAAATAATAAAGAAAATTCAGGTTCGAAATCAGATGGGATAGTGACTTTGATAGGTAAGGGTGAGCCAGGAGAGTCTGGTAAAGATAGTGACTGTTCAGTTGTATCAAGCCAGCCCTCTGTGCCGGAGGACGAAGATCTTGGGTGGGATGAGATTGAGGATCTTAGCAGCATTGATGCGAAGAAAGAGACTCATGGTGGGAGCCCAAACAGAGCTGACTTGAGGAAGAGGTTGAGTGTTGCAGAAGATGACGAGGACTTGAGTTGGGATATTGAAGATGAGGATGAGCCAGTTAAAGCTTGATGCAACTTCAATGATTTAAGTCTATAATTCTTACAATTATTCTGCAGCGTGTTCTTGTTTCCTCCGCATCTATTTCTGTCAAGTGTTATGCTGGGGAGTATTTTTCTTTTATATCATTGGTATAATCGCAATTATAATCCACGATTGTGTATCTTTATATCAGCAATGGAAGCTACTGTTCCAAAATAATGTTACATTTATTTCTTTTCTACACTGATCTGCATATTGATGTTGTGCATTGATCATTTGCCTTGTATGGCAGAATTGAATATATGCAATCATGATCTTTTCACAGTTTGATGCTTATATTGACATTTGCGAGAGTAAGGGGCATTTGATTTTGGAGAGCCTTATTTTCATGACCTTCTCTCCAGGGAATTACTTCATCCAAGCTCAGGCTTCAGATTCTTATGCTATTATAACTGGATGTGAAAGATATTTTGTGGGAATAATATGTAATGTTACATAATTGCTAACAAGTTTCTTATACTAATCTTGTTGCAGGAGGTGCCCCAATGAAGTGTATACTGTGGATTGTAGTATTTCTGCTTAAAACCATAAAGTTATGTGCATACAGACTACCAAATTTCTTGAAGGCCATAAAAATTACAGTAAATATAATTGGAACAATTAGCATATTTCAGAGTAATGCTAAATGTCTCAAAAGGGAAACAAACATATGACTGTAACATATACATTCAAACCTCTTCCACATTTTTGTCAAATTCAAACATATTCAAATTTTGGTCGAAAAGAAATAAATACATATTATTTAAAGTATTTTTAAAATTTTATTTATTGAAATCCAAATAAATCTACTAAACCGAAAAGAAATAAATAAATATTATCTAAGGTAGTTTTTTTTTAATTTTATTTATTGAAAACTAAATAAACCTACCATACTTATGAATTTGAATAATATGTTTATTTCTTAATTTCAGATTTGAATATGTATATTAAGTTATTTTTTCAGATAAAAAAAAAGTGAAAATCAATACCCTTAAATTATAAATTTTAAATGTTAAATAATTAAATTAAGCATTTTGAAAAAAAAATATATAAATAAAATAATTTTAAAAAGTAACACTTTTTAATTTGTAAATCAACTTTGACAAGTTTAAATTATAATCAAATTAAAAAATAAAAAAAAATTATACTACTTTAGTATATCAAAATTTTAAAATTATATAAAGTACACAAAACTTTAATTATTTAAGCAAAAGGAGAATTGTCAAGCATTTAGTTAACACATGCCCTAAATGTTTGATTACATGTTGAATTCTTGCTAACTTAAGGTTTTGTTTTCCCTTCTAATGAAAATTTTTATGTCATATTGCATATTAAATTTTTAAAAATTAATTTTTTTTAATATTAAAATTGTAAAATGAATTCTTTGAACTTACATTTCTTTTGAGTATCGAAATTGTATGAATATATATGCAAAGAATTACATTATTCCTTTCATAATTATATTTTTTATAACATATCAGTGTTAAATTCTTCGCGATTTAGATTTTTTTTTAGTACTAAAATCGTGTAATAAAATTTTTGAAATTTATATTTTTTCTAAGTACCAAATTTGTATCATTATTTTGTTTCTTTCATAATTATAATTTTTATATAATATCAACACTGAATTATTTGAGATTTATATTTTTTTTAGTATTAAAATTGTGTAACAGATTCTTCGGGATTTATATTTCTTTTAAGTATTAAAATTGTATCATGCAAATAATTATATCTTATTCCTTCCATAATTATAATTTTTATATTATATTAGTATTGAATTCTTTTAAGTTTAGATTTTCTTTTTTAGTATTAAAATTATGTAACGGATTTTTCGGGATTTATATTTCTTTTAAGAATTAAAATTGCATCCCGCAAAGAACTATATCTTATTCCTTCCATAATTATAATTTTTATACCAATATCAACATTAAATTCTTTGAGATTTGAATTTTTTTTTAGTATTAAAATCATGTAACGAATTCTTCGGAATTTATATTTCTTCTAAGTATCAAAGTTGTATAGTGTAAAGAATTATATCTTATTCTTTCCATAATTATAATTTTTATATTATATTAGTATTGAATTCTTTTAAGTTTAGATTTTCTTTTTTAGTATTAAAATTATGTAACGAATTCTTCGGGATTTATATTTCTTTTAAGAATTAAAATTGCATCATGCAAAGAATTATATCTTATTCCTTCCATAATTATAATTTTTATACCATATTAGTATTGAATTCTTTGAGATTTGGATTTCTTTTTTTAGTATTAAAATCGTATAACGAATTCTTCGGGATTTATATTTCTTCTAAGTATCAAAGTTGCGTCTTGCAAAGAATTAAATTTTATTTCTTCCATTATTATAATTATATATCGTATCAATTCTGAATTTTTTGAGATTTAAATTTCTTTTCTTATCATAAATGTATTTAATTTTCTCAAAACCAATCATATTTTTTTACTATAAATAACGCTAAAGTCTCTTTCCATTATGAACAATTGATACAAGAATTCATTGTCCAAGTTCCAAAAATTGATTCTCAGATAGAAATCATGGTTAAATTTGAAGGAGCAACTGAAGCAGGATCCAAAGGAGAAGATGAAGAAAATGGAGATGATGAAAAATGTTTAACATTATCGGATCAACGATTTACCAGAACCAATCGGAAGGGGAGATCCCTGGAAGTTCCCCCTTTTTAATACAAGTTGAGCTGAGCATAACTCGGTTTCCTTGTGTCGGGAAGCAAGAAATGGTCTTGCCGTAGTTCATATCAGACCATTTTGGGCCTCTGATGGCCAAAATGATGCAGAATGGAAGCAGGTCTGACGGTTGGGTTGCAAGCATTCAGGTTACCACATTTTTCATGTTTCCTGTTACTTCAGTATAATCATAGGGAAATTGGTGTAATTTCCAGGAAGATTCAAGGCGCTGGAGACGAGGAAAAGGAGGTAAAGACTAGAGACGTTGGTGGAATCAACAATCCATATTCATCTAATTGGAGTTATGATGGGTAAACAAGGTGCTTTTATTTGGCTGTAACAGGTTTTGTTGGGAGAGATCAGTGAAAAATCTGCCGTCAGCAGGCTGAATGCTCCGTCTCCAAGTTGCTATGCTGCATTACTGTTTTATACATAGATCATATCAATTGTGTAATAAAGTAGTCAGTAGATTATTTATCTCTTTTCTTCGTGCTTTCTTCCTTTGAACAAGAGTAGCAGGTTGTCAATTTTAAAGGTACAGCAACTGATAAGAGTCAGGTCAATTAATACAGAAATGCATGTCCATTCCACTTGTCCCGGAGATTACAAAACTGAAGTATATGCATATGCTGCCAGAAAATCGTACCATCAATCAAACAAGGAAAAAAGATTGATATAAATGACTGAACTGAATACACAATGCCGCCTCTGTTTAGAGCTAATTCACACTCCTTAAGACTTGGAGAGCTCTACTACCTATAGAGCCTATAACGATTGGTATCCAAGAAAAAGTATAGTGCCCAACTCTGGAACCTATTCTTACTGAAGGAACCAAGAACCAAAAAAAAATTGAGGGAAAAGAAACCACTGAGCCCTGTTTGTACAATAAGAGATGCTTCTTAAGAGCATGAAGTGAACAAGATTGATACATTCTTCTTTCAATATCGCTTTAGCCTCCTGATAACTTCATACTGATTTTCCTTCAACACTGATGGTTGGTTCAGAAGCAGAAGCTGCTACAAGCGTTTCAACCGGGGAAGGTAGGGCCAGAAATCGTCCTTTTTGAGCACGCGGTGGAAGATGCTTCGAGTGTTTTCTTAATCCCACAGTCCATGGCAAGAAAACCCCTGTACCACCACGGGGCATTCTTCTGGGACTCAACACCATAGGACGCACTGGCGCTAACATGACCACAGGGGAACGAAGTACTCCCCATTTGGGCATCACATTCATTGCCTCGTGGCTACTGGGAGCTCCGTTTGGCATTGAATATGAGCTTGCGAAGCCTGGTTGCCACACAGTCATGGCACCACTCATAGAACTAGTGGGAGTAGTTGGTGGAGGCTGGCTCTGGTTTGACTCAGGTCGGACTCTGAAGAATGTAATGCTAATTCTTCGGTTGGTAGATGGACACATAACATGCCTTGCAGTGTCAGCACTGTTTCCCCTCATCACTAGCAGCGACCTACAAGATATTTAGGACAAATATTATACGCCTGTATTCGTAGATTACATTGTCTAGCACAAGGAAAATATAGTACTGTCTATGGACAGAACCTGATAGCAAAGTAAAAGAAGCTCTAATGCATGATCCTGAAGGACTACCATTTTCCTTTTCCCAGTTGCTTCCGTCTTATTAGTTCTGATAATTACTCTCTATAGTTCTATTTCAGGCATGTCAGTCTAATATCGTTTTTCTGTAAACTTTAAATGAATTATTACATTTCAAAAAAGTTTCAATACATACCCTACTTTCAGTGAAAGCATGAGCGGTCCTTTGTAGTTCCCATCAGCATCACTCATAAGAGTTCGTCCAAAAGCCATTGCTGATTCAGACAGGAGAAGAGTAGAGATAGGTTGTTCTAAATGAGGTGGTTTCATAAAAGGTTGCGAATATTCTCCCTGGGAGGAAAAATAAGAGACATGTGTGACTTTATGTCGTACTCTGTCCAAAACAAACTAGAGGCTAAAAGAACAAATCAAGGTTCATCGAGGAGAGCAAAGAACTGTGTTACTTGTCAACTGAATATATAGTAACAGAGAAAAAAAAATGATAATGTAGCAAAACAGAAGTTACCTCATCAAAGAAGTTAACGATGCAACCGTTTGGTTTTTTATATACTGGTATTAGTTGCCACTGAACCAGGTGATCGATGAGCGACTGAAGAAGAGCAGGAATTGGTTCTAGATTACCTGTAATATTGAAATCTCAGTTAGAAGGTCACCTGTTAAAATTGACTTTCAGGACCAATCTCAAATTTAAGGGAGAATCAAATCCAACAGAATGTACAAGTACATCTCACCAATTTGATTGTTACTTGTGGCCTCCTCTTTTATGTGTCCAAATATTGGAACCCCGAACTGAATCAGCTCTCTCTTGTTTCCCTTCATCTGATGGTTGAATAAAATAAAGGTCTCGCCTATATGCATCAATAAAAGTTTTCTTAGATGTTGAGAACAAAGATTTCGTCAACCATTTATCTGTTTTAGTACAACAAATTTGACCGATTAGGCAGAGCAACCTCAGAAGCAAGAGCATGTGTCCGAATACAACAGTGGATTACCAGAGAGTTCTCCGTTCTGGCCAGCAAGGCGAAGTTCATTCACGTAGTCAGTTAACATAGATAACTCTGAATCAGTGAAAACGTCCTCATATAACTTCAACCCTTTCACAACATTCACCTGCCAGTCGCAATTGTTTATCAATCAATAACGGCCTGCTGCATTTCTTATCTCTCTATCTATACGGAAATAATGGGTGTTCAAAATTGTGAAAGAAAGAACTCGCCGTATGGCCTTTCACTTGCTCCTTGGCCGCGAATCCTTTTGTCAGCTTGATTTGGGATCTTCGTGCTTCACAGTCTTCATGGTTTGAACATATCTCTGTACCATGCTTCATTTCTTGAGACCCTACATTCCAACCCAATAAAAATGAAACTGAGTCATTAAGGGAAATACTGCTAGAAGATAACAAGGCCAAAAAGCCAAGCTTCGCCATTGAAAATGACCATGACTCACTTTCAGATTTGCTACACTCGTAGGCCTTTTAGTTGATAAATGATTGTTAATTGAACAATCTAATGACCATAGTTATGTATCATGTTGATTTTATGCAATTCAATAGAACTGATATGCATTATTTTGAAGGGAAAAAATAACTTTTCTTTAATCATTATTCAATAAGCACACTCTTATTTTCACACGTGTGATAAATATTGACTAATCTTATTGGGCGTGGCACTGTGCCCCCAATCAAGATTAACTAATCTTATTGGACCACCCAAGCAGAACTTTTGCCCTCAAATTGCAAACTTTTCATTGGATTTGACCCAAAACAACTAACTTGACCCACTACGAGTCAAATGCTTGTCTCCCAAGGGATCGGTTTCCAGAAGGTCAAATTTGTCCAACTGAGCAACCAATCCGTCTGGAAAAATCAGCCGTCACCGGATCCATGATGTCAACCGAAGATTAGACCGTTCAGTCTGCCCCGCCTACAATATACACATGGCACACAATTCGAGGTCGCTACTCCCTAAACTAACTGTGACACAGGATACGACCGAACTATTTCACCTACCTCCAAATCTCAAACCCCACTTAAACCTCGGGGAAATATTATTATAAATATGCATCATTAATAATTTTATTTTTTCGGAAATCTCTGAAAAAAAAATCTCTAAATAGGAGAGTTAGAGGATTTTCTGGGATTTCTCAACAATCCAACAAACATTTAAGGGTCAAAACGTCAAAATGACATCTATCACTATCAACCTTGTATTCAGAGGGTGTTAAATCTGGAAACGGGAAGTTTGAATTTCGAATCTGTTCAGATGAAAGAAGTTGGTTCCGTTTGGTTACGGAGAAAATGGGAGGAACAATGTCAGAATTTTTGGATTTTCTTTTTTACAGACCAAAAATGAAAATGTTATTTTCCCTTGACTACATTTTATAAGTTTGTATTCAAGAAACTGAACTTCGTTATAGCTTTTTAAAGGAAACTTAGAGCAAAATCAGTATCTGTCCTCCAAGTTATCTGGCTCTGCACTCTGAACAAACAAATGAATAAGAAACAAAACTGAGAAATCTGAATCCATTACAGAGAGAGCACTGTTATTAATCAAATTTACAGAGCCGATTTTCCTTCGCAAATTATTATGACAAAATTGGAAGAATCAGTAACAAAATGTTAAAAACATGAAATACCACAGTTGAAAAATCTACTTACCCGAATCAGTAATATCACTGTTAGGTGAATCGTCCTCTTCAACCACGGTCTCTTTGTCAACTCCACACTTGTCTTCATTTTTCGTCATTTTATCGCAAGTTTCTGCAAATTTCTCAGTTTTCAGACACTCCTTAATTTCATGGATCTTCTCGTAACGACCTTCTTTCTTTTCTTTCACCATTTTCTCCGCCACGTTTCGTAGCTCGTGCATCACCTCGGCAATCGAGTGGTATTTCTGCATCTGAAGCACCGAGATCCAGTTCAACCTCCTCCTGTGAATCGCCGCGAAAACCTTTTCGTATTCCGATCCTTCTCCTCCTCCGCCACTCACAAGTGACAGGTGTCCGCAAAGGGCGTCAATTATGGCATTCGCGGCAGCGAATTCACCCCGAAACCAAGCTATTGTAGCGTCTTTAGCAAATGCGTCAGACATCATCACCAAAGGTGGTGATTGCATCGGCATCGCCCCTTCCGTGCCCATCGCTGCAGCTCGATCCGTTTGTGATACTAGCCCTGCCGCCATCGGCAGCACTGGTGGATGAGATATATAAACTCTCTCTTTAAAGAATAACTTTCTCGCTAGTGTATTTTCCGTCCGAACTATCGGGCAATATGGGAATATGTTCTCTCCGTGCTATGTGTATTTGTTTTAGATTCGGAGGGTGGAAGGTGAAAACGAGGGCCTGGTTAGCAGGTGAAGCGCGTTTTCTAGTTTGGGACTACTTGAAGGCCCAGGGTGGCATGTCCGTACATGGGGAGGGGGTGTGGACAGTATGGTGACGTGGCATTTTTATTGGGAAAAACCTTGACGTGTCGAACTAAATTTTGAAGGGTGGTTAAGACGGATGGTTAGAATGCAAAGACGGAAATACCGGGGAACGAGTTTGAGGGGAAGGTAGGAACGTAATCCCGAAAATGGGCCTGGTACGACATGACGTGTATTTGACAGGCAGGAAATTGGGAGTGGCGAGCACTTCGATGCTGGATGGAGACGAAAAAGATTGGTATTTGTAGAGAGAGATCTACGTACATGTAAGAACGACTGGTAAGGGCATATTGGTAAAACTAATGATAAGTAAGCAAGCAAAAGCAGAGGAGGTTAATTGATGGCGTGGACAGGATGAAGGTACGGGGTCCAAGGTCCAAACGAAACGATGATGGTGGTGTGTACCGGTTGGGTTATAGAAGAGGAAGGAAAGGTGGAGCGGGGGTCCAGCAAGTAAGGTGCGTGCGTCTGTCACTCTCACTATGGCAGACACTGTTGCGTTGTGGCCACCCAACCGCTACTGCGCACAAGCCGTCGATAGCCTTCAAAAGTGCGGCATTTGGACGGAGGCAGGCTCATCAACCACGCCCATACAACTGCAATACCACCCGTTGCTGCTGGAATTAATGGAAAGTCAAATCCCCCATTAGTATTATGATCAGTAAACGCTGCATGTTTAAGTTAAGCATCATTCTTACGAATATTTTATTTGCTATTTATGATTAATTAACATTAGAAAACTAGATCAGGATCTAATTATTACCCGTACAAAATGCAAGGATCAATTTGATAAATTCCTTGCACCTAATCAGAATCCAACCCACCTAGGCAGAAATTCATTAATGGACGAATGTGAATGTTCTCGTGGTTAATAATAAAAGAATCTGTTCATATGGACCATTCGCAAAGAACGGCACTATTACGAATGCACAAACATGCCAGGTGGGTACATCGACCACCGTACAATGTTAAAAGTTGGCAAGGCAAGTAAGGAACAGGATTCTTCGAATGGTATGGAATGATAGTTAATTATTTGGCAACGTTCGAAAAGGAAAGGTTACTGTATATGGGTTCCATCATTAAAGGGTGAAGCCAGTGTTAGTGAAGCTCCATTGGCTCTTTCCTTATCATCTTTAATGTGGTAACATACTTTATGGAATACCCAACACTACTATCAAACAAATTTCAAATCTTCCGTAGAAATTGCTGCTCGATCGCTTTGATTCTCAAGAGCTTCTTCAAGTTGGGATGACTATGTAAACAGTTTGCAGCCACGGGAGTCATGGATGGATTGAGTGGATTGTATTGTTTGTAGCAAAGCAAAAGCAGATAGCGTAAGAATTAGGTTCTTCTGGATGAATAGAAAAGTGAGCCAATTATGTTTTCATTGACAATGGCAGCAACCAAGCATGGCCTTAACTTTTTGCCAACCACTAGTCCCGTGGAAAATGGGAGAAGAAAAGACTGGCTTTACGTTCAATTCCATGACTTTTCTGATGAATCTAACAAGTACCCATTTCTCGTGTGACATTTCAGAATTGTGGCGAGGCAAATGTGCACCAATTCAATGAAGTCGGTGGAGATTAAATCAAAATTCCACCACCAATCACTCTGATAACAGCATCCTTATTATTATTATTAATGGAGCTTCAAGCGTGCATAATGCTAACGTTCTCGCGCTAATTTTAATTAAATAAAGAGTTTGCTAATAAGAGGGGAAGCCAGCAACAGCAAGGGCATAGTCAACATGCTAATCCTTGAGATATCATCTTGACCTCACCTCGCCTCATCTCTGTTTAAACAACTACAAAATAACATTCATAATAATAAACGTCATGCCGGTGAGACAGCTTTAAGTAATTCACAGATGCTCTGCCCTCTCACATAGTATTACATCATACTCCTTCATCTTTACCAAAACAAATCTCCCTCGAGTTTTAGGACCTCGGCATTCATGCTTGTTGATAACAGTAAACAAATTAATAATAAATGAAAGAGAAAAGAGAGAGTGAGACATCGCGCATGCCATGTGATCATATGTTTACATGGTATTATGACAAGGTCAGAGTTTGAACTATTATTACTCTTTTGAGAATGCCCAAAGGACCTCAGCCTCTTGTCGTTTTTAAACCACCATGGATTCCTTTTTCTCCGGTGTTTAAGGTGAAACCAGCTGTGTCTTTAATTACAATCTTGGGTTGGGTACTCCATTGGGATACTTGTAATAGTTTTGTGTATGTTTTCATTCTTTCCTTCGTTCTCTTATGGGTTCATCAAATCAAATGTCAAACAGACAGACAGAAAGATAATTATGTTTTTTAATCACTAATTCAATTAATTAGTTTTGTATTTCAGCAAGATTAAGGTTGTGAAGAGAGAGACAAATAAAACATCCAAAAAATTAATTCTTACAAAAACAGCTAAGCCCAACAAGCTTAATCGATAGAAACAATATGGAATTACCAAATAAAAATACATGAAGAAGAAAACAAGGTAAGGCTTTTCCTCAAGCAATGATACGACAAATTTAAAGCAATGGCTGGCTGACTGACCGCAGCCGGACAAGGCAACGCCCATGCACGGCACAACCACACCAACATGTTACATGCAATGGCCTCACATCTCCAATCGTGCGAATAACAGATCGATTTCATGAGCTGTCAAAGCCTGTTTATGTTTCCATTGGCTTGGCTCAAGAATATTAAGCCTTGAACAACTAAATACATCCCTTCTTGTTCAAAATACACCCATTTCGAGTAAAGTGACATCATCACCCCAGGCTGTGAGTTAATTTTATGTTGACGTTAATTATTACTTAGTTTCTCAGGTGTTTTTTCTTATAGTTTGTCGACTCGTGACAAAGTGTTAGTTGAAAAGGTTGTTGTTCATGCAAACATACGGAGAAAATTGTCAATAAAATATGCAAGTATACCAGATTATTGAAAAAAAGAGAAACACAAATAGTATATTTGATTCAATCCCGTCAATAAAGCGAGATATTAAAACCTTACCAGATGTTATTATAATGCATAGAATGAACATAACAATGGCATATAATTAAGCTTTAATTATATGAATATTATGAATCAAAACCAATAAGAAGATGGATTAGTGGCAATTACGTATCAAATAATTAGAGGCATGAGAGCAGAGCAGACCACCCTTATTCATGAAACCAGTAAGTTTATTATAGTTGCTGTCGTCTTCTCTTCTGATGCTGATGAATTTGTCTTCATTTCGTGGAGCCACTCCTTACACCAACGAAGCCTGACATTGTTCTTAGCATCTTATGCTTAACACGATTAATATAATCCGAGAAATGGTCCTTGCTGTCGTCTTCTCCTGATGCTGATGAAGAATTTTTCTTCCCACCAACACTTGATGTAGTTCTGATCTTGGCCCCTGCACTGTTAATGTAAGCCGTGAATTCATCTTCTGTGTTCGTACCCAGTTTGTTGCTTTGCATCCTGGGAACTTGAGCTCCCCGGCGGCTATAGCCGACTTCATGTGTTGGAAGAGTATTATCTGGCCTGTGATTGTATTTCTGAGCAAGCTCTGCCGGCCTGTGCTTGGTTGCAACCTTTTTAACTTGAACCAGTTGTGATAAAGGTTCCTCCCTTGGTGCAACGCTGGGCAGTTGGCCAGAATAATCGAACTTGATGGGAACAACTTCATCTGCTTCCCCATTTTTAGGTGTTTCCGCAGAATGACGAGTATTGACAATAGGTGAAGGACTTGGATCAGGATTGGCCGCAAGCATGGAATCTCGATGATGGTATGAAACGCGACGAAGTGCTCTGAAAGGAGAACTGGCAGTAATTGCTTTGAAGAATTTCTCACAGGCATCAAGTGGGTCGTTGTTGCGTCTCTTTTCCATCGAAATCAATGAAAAGTTGAAAAGGATTAGAGAAGGTGTTGGGAGATAAAAATGACTAGATTGTTAGGAAGCAAACTGCATGTTGTGAGACTGGAGAAGTTGGGATTTATTTATACTTGCTCCATATTAAGGTGGATTAAGATCAACTGGAATCAACTTGATTAGGTGGGGAAAAACAAAATATTAAACATGAGATTATTGCGATTCTCGGGTGCAGTGTAAGTTATAATTTGCAGAATTAAGGGGGAAGAAACTTCGGCCAAGATTCCTTGACAGTAGTTTCTAAAGAGACCCATTTTTTTCATAAAGATTGGATGGTTTGGGAACATATTCCTCCCTTTCTTTTCTGTCGCCTTTCTTCTTCAAAGTCTGGAATCTATAGCATAATTGATTAACATATTTTAATAGTTTGTGTCCGACATAGCGCAAGCTGTTGGACACCAAGTCAAAAAAACACAGCAGGAAGGAAGAGATGACTAGCACACAGTGCACTGCTTGGAAGAAACGTGAACAAGGGTATCGGATGCTTTCTGAAGTAGTCACATGATTTCTTGACAAATACCAATTAAAAATGAACTTTCCTAACTCCTTCAAGACTTGGGTTTTGCAGCAAAACTGTAACTCTGTGCGCCGGACTCAATTTCTTAAATAATTAACTTTTTCAATTGATGATTAAATGGTCTTGTATTGTATAAAGAAATGAATATGCTGCTGCCTAAGTTTTAAAGTTACCTGCTAGACTCGAAGATGATCTAAAACTTGTGCAAAACTTTGACACGTCTGAATTGCATATTTCAGTTTCGAAAGCAAGCAACGAATTTGAATTTGTTATGCGTTTCACCCCACTTCCTTCTTTCTCTTTTCCTGGGTTGCTTTGCCGGGCATCTCAGTATAATATAGTATATATAATATGTTGCCAGTTTAAGCATCGAATCAGCATGTTGGGTTTGTTCTTTAAAAAAGTGGCATTAATCCACATACATTTCAGACTATGTCTCGCAGTTCTTAGGCAATTCCGGATAGTTCTGGATCATTGAATAGACAGACAATACTAGAGAAAGAACCATGAAAATTGTAACCGCAGAAGGCAGTGCAAATATAGGCACGGCAGGCTCAGAGCAAATGCCTCCACCGGCCAAATCTAAATCATCAGGACGTTGTTGTATGCTTATTCACTTGCATTTCGGAACAAGATAACCAAGTCCCAAATTGGCAATTTCTTGAAGACGAGAGGTGATTCCAGGGACAGCCGGTTAATTTTTAAAACTTTACTCAAAAACTAGCAATAGATTTTTATAGATACCACACTTCTAAAATTCGTATGGGATCCCAAACATTTGAGGAAAATCAAAGCAGCCTGCGTGACGAGGATTCCTCCACGATGCAGTTATAAATTTAATTGGTTGGAAGTAATAACAATGATGGTGATGACAAGTAATAATAATTACTTTGCACCCCTGTGTTGTCCTCCTAGCACAAAAGCACAGTCCATATATCTCTATTAATAATATTATTATTTTTTAAAATAATATTAATAAAGTAAACATTGGATGGGTTATATTTTACATCAGAAAAAAATTACAAGATGATTTTGAATTGATGAGAGCAAGCAAGTAGTATCATTTAATAAGCTAGTTTTTGAACTAATGGCAAGCACTTAGCTTATAACAAGTGGTATTAGAACAAATTCAATACCTAAGTTTATATTTTCATGTGAGTTCTCAAACATCTATACTTTGAGCCTTAATGGGATGGGATGGGTAACATGGGTTAGATGAGTAATGATGGATGTGTTTGGCAATGACAAGAGCATCACATGATTGGACGACTAAAAATATAATATCTAACATTAGATAGAACATGTTACATGGTATGCTCAATTCGACATACTTATACTAAAAATGATGAAGGCTTGATCAGGTTGTCAGCAATTTGATACTCATCAGGAATGTATCGAATTTCTAACTCTCCAACAGTTATTTTCTCTTCCAAATTGTAGGTCAATTTCTATGGGTTTGATTCTTGCATGTGAGATAGGGTTATGGCAATGGCAGCAGCACTCATGCTATCAATTGGTGTGTTGGTGATCTCAACTTGAAGTTCATTAAGCACTGAAGTTATTCAAGTTATCTTTGCACAGCTATGAGCTACAGCTTTGTACTCTGCTCAGCATTGGACCCCTGCTTACCACGTTGTTGCATAGTGCTTCATGACACCAAGTTTTCTCCAATGTAAACATAGTGTGCACTTGTTAATCTCCTGTCATCGGGATCTCATTCTCAACATTCAACGTGACACCATTGGATTTGCTACAATTTGGCTGGATCTGCTTATTGCAAGAGAAAGGTCAGGTAGTAGAGATGCACACTGAAGACACCAATGATACTTCTATACATAGTCTGGTTTGGAAGAGGTGATCCTCCTCCTTTGTCAGTTTGGTTCCTGTACTATGAGGAGTGTCAACTTCTTTGCATGAATAAATGGCATAATACATAGAATGAAAATAATAATGGCATATAATTAAACTTAATTTTATGAATATTCACACCAATAGGAAGATGGATTATTGGCAATTCCGTATCTATTAATTCAAGGCATGAATACTTAGTCATGAAATCTGTAAGCACTCTCCTGATGCTGGTGAATTGTTCTTCATTTCATGGAATAAGTCCCTCCGCCAACAAAGCTTGGCATAGTTCTGAACATCCTAGACTTAGCACGATTAACACAATCCGAGAAGTGATCTTTGCTGTCGTCTTCTCCTGATGCCGATGAAGAATTATGCTTTCCAGAAATACTTGACATAGCTCCAATGTAAAGTCCCTGCACGATTGATGCGATCAGTGAATTCATCTTCGATATTTGCACCCAGTTTGTTACTTTCCATCCTGGAAACTTGAGGATCTTGGAGGCCATAGTCAACTGCAAGTGTTGGGGGGAGTGTTACCTGGCCTGTGATTGTATTTCAGAGCAAGCTCATCCCTGTGCCAGATTGTGATAAAGGTTCCTCCCTTGGTGCAACAGTGGGCAATTTTCCTGAATAATCGAACTTGATGAGAGCAATTTCAGCTTTTTGCCCTTTTTATGTGTTTTATGGAGGTGGGCCGGTTCTACTGGCTTGGTACATTTCTCAAAATGATCAGTTTTGACAATAGGTGAAGGGATTGGAGAAGTATTAGCTGCAAGCATGGAATCTTGACGATGGCGTGAGATGCGACGAATTCATCTGAAAGGGGAACTGACAGCAATTGCTTTGAAGAATTTCTCACAGGCATAAACTGGGCTGTCGTTGCGTCTCTCTTCCATCGAAATCAATCAAAAGTTGAAAAGGATTAGAGTAGGCGTTGGGAGATAAAAAAGACTAGATTGTTAGGAAGCAAACTGCATGTTGTGAGACTGAAGAAGTCACCAGATTAAGGTGGATTAAGAACAACTGGAATCAATCTGATTAAACAGGGAAAAATAGCATTAAACATGAGATTATTGTCATTCTCGGGTGCAACGTAAGTGACGATTTGCAGAATCAAGGGGGGAGAAACTTCGGCCAAGATTCCTCGACGGTAGAATGTAAAGAGACCCATTTTGTTCAAAATGATTTGTTGGTTTGGGATCATATTCATCCCTTTCCTTTCTGTCGCTTTCTCTTCGACGTCTAGAAAATCTACACCATAATCGATTAACATATTTTAATAATTTGTATCTATCATTGCGCCAGCTGGTCTACACAAATTCAACCAGCAACATATGAAACTATTGAACCGATTTGAACTTACATGGCATGTTTAATTTGATATACTAACCTGGAAAAAAGATAGCATGCTCAATTCGACATGCTTAATATTACATAAATAGGTTGAGAAATCCTTTTAAAATAATTTTTTTTAATAATTTTATGAAATTAATATTTTTTATAATTCATAAATCAAGTAAACCAATAATAATGAAATTAGAAATCCAAAACTAGAATTTCAATAACCATTGTCAGCCATTTGATACTCAATAGGAATGTTTCGAGTTTCTAACTCTACAGCAGTCAATTTTTCTCTTACAAATTGTAGTTTATGGCAATGGTAGCAGCACCCATGCTATCAATTGGTGTGTTGGTGATCTCAACTCGAAGTTCTTTAAGCATTGAAGTTAAGTTATCCAAGGTGTCTTTGCACAGCTATGAGCTACAGCACTATAATTTGACTTGGCATTGGACCCCTGGTTAGCACGTTGTATCTTATAGCAGCATGACACCAAGTTTTTTTTTACCAATATAGACAACGTATCCACTTGCTGAATCCTATCAACGGGATCACCTTCTTAATGTGTATGTATCACAGAAGCCTACCAGGTCTAAGCTTGATCCTTTGTGAAATTCAAGTCCCTAGTTGAGTGTTCCCTTTACATATATCAAAACTCTCTTGCAAACTATCCAACGTGACCCTATTGGTTTGGCTACAAGTTTACTCGATCTGTTTTCCGTAAATGAGAGATCAGGTCTGGCAAGGATTGCATACTGAAGACATCAAATGATGTTACCTCCTCCTTTGTCGGTTTGGTTCCTGTGCCAACTTCTTTGCAGGAGTCTAGATTCACCTTTCTGAGCAAGCTTTAAACATATTTGGTCTGTGAAATGAATGAGTATATTTGGTTTCTCTACCTTTTAAAAATTTATTGGTCAAAAATTTTATTACTGTTTCCTTTTTCTGCATTCAATGCTATAATAATGCACATCAGTATGCTTGACAAAAGCTCAGCACTGTACTCCTGCATATCGTGGTGTCCCCAAAGGGAATTGCAGATTTTTAATTCAATGATGTTGATTTAATTAATCCTTCCAGCACCAATCATGTAACCAAATATTCACCGCCACGATTTTTTAACAGTTGTTGATTTTCTCTTTTTTGAAAAAAAGTTGTCGTTCATGCAAACACACCGACAGAATAATGTATTTTTACGAAATCATATGAAAAAGAGAATAAGTGATAACACAAATAGTATAATTCATTTAATAAGATCAATCCCAGCAATTCAGTGGGAGATTAAAACCACACAAGATGTCGTTACAATACCAGCATAATACATAGAATGAACAGATTAATGAAGCTTAATTATATGAAAATTATGAATAAATCCCCAGTAAGAAGATGAATTATTGGCATTTACGTGTCAAATTCAAAGCACGAAAGCAAAAGCAGACCCTCTCTTATTCACGAAACCTGTAAACACTCTCCTGATGCTGATGAATTGTTCTTCATTTCAAGGAGTCACTCCTTCCACCAACAAAGCTTGACATAGTTCTGAACATCCTAGATTTAGCACGATTAATATAATCCAAGAAACGATCCTTGGTTTCATCTTCTCCTGAAGCTGACGAAGAATTACGCTTTCCACCAATACTTGACATAGTTCGAATCTTAGTCCCTGCACGATTGATGTAATCACTGAATTCGTCTTCCGTATTTGCACCCTGTTTGTTACTTTGCATCCTGGAAAGTTGAGGTCCTTGGCGGCCGTAGCCAACAGCATGTGTTGGAGGAGTATTATCTGGCCTGTGATTGTATTTCTGAGCAAGCTCACCATTGTGCCTGGTTGCAACCTTTTTAACTCGAGCAAGTTGGCCTGAATAATCGAACTTGATGGGATCAACTTCAGCTGCTTCCCTACTTTTAAGTGTTTTGTGGTAGTGGGCAGAGGCAGATTCCACTGGCTTGGTATTTTCCGCAGAACGATGAGTTTTGACAATTGGTGCAGGATTGGCTGCAGGCTTGGACTCTTGACGATGGTGTGGATTGCGACGAATTGCTCTGAAAGGAGAACTGACATTAATTTCTTTGAAGAATTTCTTACAGGCATGAAGTGGGCCGTTGTTGCGTCTCTTCTCCATCGAAATCAAAGAAAAGATGAAAAAGGGTTAGAGAAGGAGTTGGGAGATAAGAATGACTAGATTGTTAGGAAGGGAACTGCATGTTATGAGATTGAAGAAGTAGGGATTTATTTATACTTGCACCAGATTAAGGTGGATTCAATTTGATTAGGTGGGAAAAAAAAATTATATTAAACATGAGATTGTTGTGATTCTCGGGTGCAATGTAAGCGATGATTTGCAGAAGTAAGGGGGAAGAAACTTCGGCCAAGATTCCCTGTCAGTAAATTGCAAAGAGACCCATGATTTGATGGTTTGGGATCACATTCCTCCCTTTCTTTCTGTCACCTTTCTCTTAAAAAGTATAGACTCCTATAGCATATTTGATCAACATCTCTTAATTATTTGAATCTAGCATCTGCGCCGCTAGCTGTTCTACACAAATTCAATTAAACACAACAGGAAGGATGGAACGAGTAGCACATTGTAGAGGACTTGTAGAAGAAACGTCGACAAGGGTATCGGATGCATTCCGAGAGTAATCACATGATTTCTTGACAAATACCAATTATTTTCCCAACCCCTCCAAGACTTCTAGTTTTGTGGCAAACAGTAATTCCGTAAGTCGGACTCTTTCGTTCGTTCAAAACCCATTTAATTTCTTACAAAATGAACATGATTAAGTGATCATGTATTGTATTAAGGGAATGAATACGCTGCTGTCCAAGTTTCAAATTTACCTGCTACCGTCGAATATTATCTAAAGCTTAGGAGAAACTTTGACACGTCTAATGCATAATTCAGCTCCGGACGCAAGCCTCGAATCTTGAATATGCTACTAATTTCTATATTTTTATTGATAACAGTTACCATCGAATCAAGAAATTGGGTTCGTCCTTTTAAAAGTTTAAAGTTTTACAAATATGTATAGATATTTTATTCTAAATTTTTATGAGAGAAGGTAATTTTAAATTATAAATATTATTCTTTTTCTCAAAGTATTGGAATCAATACATAGACGTGCCATTAAACTTGTAACAGTTATGTCTTTGTTAGTAACCATCCATCCATCCACCCATCCATTCCATTCTTTTTTTTAAAAAATCCAAGAAAGCTTAACATAAATTCTTTCTTAAACTTTCTGACCCAACATGGATGAACGATGATGTGTTGTTTTCCATGAGAAGGATAGGTGGTACAACGCCCACCGTTATGTAATGACTTTCACGGTTAATAATAAATAATATATAATTATATAAGTAATTTTGTAATTTTATAATTTTATTCCGAGGACTATTTTATAATCTAGATTTTTTATAAATATCTTATTAAATTATTTTTAAAATTAATTATCTTAAAATTTATATTAAAACATACATATTTAATAATTTAATATAATCTTAAAAATACCCGTAATTATAATAGTTTATGTTCTCATTATTTACAATAAATTTATTATGCTTAATATAGTCGAATAGTCAATTATTTTAAAATATTATATTTTTAAAAAATAAAATTCACATACAAAATATTTACGAATCTTGTTGGAAATTACGATTTTATATTCTTTAATCTTTTCATAGTTAAATTATGTAGTATATTTCACACTATTTACATTTGTTTAGTGGTACTGTTTTAGGTTGTATGATATTGGATGAATACCAGGTATGCACCTGATGGGGATAACTTCAGCTGCATCCCCATTGTTGGGTGTTCTGTGGTGGTGGTGGTGGTGAGATTCTACTGGCTTGTTGTACTTCGCAGAATGACGAGTTGTTTTGAGCAAAGATATGATCTGCAAAAGCACAAAGAACTGCTTTCGGTGAGAGCACCCATTTTATGGCAAATCCTACCGCAACATATATACTTTTTAATTTCAACCGGACATTACAAATTATACACGAAAAAGCACTATCTAATACAGTACTGGTGTTTGTAACGGGAACATTTTGCATGCATATTCTGTAACCAAATAGGTTTTCGAAACAATAAGAACTCACGGAATTCTGGAAAATGTAATTGGGATGTCTTTTGAGTTGATGATACCCGAATTCTCGGTGCATATCGTCAGTTGAAAGTCTAGACTTGTCCTCTTATTGATTTAAGGCTTTTTTCTTCCATACTTTGGCAGATTCTACTTCTATATTCTAGTGTATGGAAGAGAGGAAAACTGGAAAACCAGAGGCAATTACCTCTGAGAGGGAATTTTTCAGCCTTTCGGGACCTTTACACCTCTCTGCTGTTGATTGGTAAGACAAGTTTTTTCCAATGTCTTTGCAGAGTTATTCCCTAATCAAGTTTGTGATCCTTTTTCAGGAAAAATGTGCACCGTCGAAGATCAATTGCTGCAAGTTTGGTTCAAGGAGTGTACATTCTTGAACGCGACCGCCAAGAGAATCGGCAGGGTCACCAAGCTCAAGCTTCACCCCGGTGGAACTTCTTCTATTTCCAACTACTCAATGTGCCAATAGATGATGTCGACTACAATGGCACCCAAATATGTCATCGCCTTCCGCGGAACAGCAAACAAACCAGATTCCAGGTCTAGAGATGTCAAGCTGGATTTCCAGTGTATCAGCAACAAACTTCATGTGAGTTCACGGTTTCATCTCGCAATTCAGGCTGTCCAGAATGTAGTAAATCTTGTAGGAGCTGCGAATATTTGGTTAGCTGGACATTCTCTGGGATCAGCTATAGCATTGCTTATAGGAAAAAACATGACAAAAATGGGTTATCCTATTGAAACTTTTCTGTTCAATCCATCGTTTATGTCTGCTTCGATAGAACGAATTCAAAATGAGAAGTTGAAGCATGGAATTCGGTTTGGTAGCAGTGTTGTCAAAGCGGGATTTGCTGTTGCTGTAAAGCGTCAAAACATGAATTCTCAAGAAAATGACCCGTACTCATTTGATGCATTATCTGGATGGATTTCGTAGTTATTCCTGAACCCAGCTGACCATATTTGCTCAGAGTATATCGGGTACTTTCAGCACAGGAAGAAGATGGGAAGATCGGCGCAAGCAAAATTGAAAGACTTGCAACACAACATTCTCTAGGGAGTATGATTTCTGGTGTATTAGGGAGAGATTGCATTTGCTGCCTTCAGCAAATGTGACTGTTAATTTGAGTCAGTCTCCTGATTTTAAACGAGCTCATGGAATTCATCAATGGTGGGATCCAAATTTTCATGGTCAGTCCGAGCTGCACATGTCCATGTAATTTGTGGATTTTGTTTCTGATGACTCTCGAGAATGAACTAGTTTTGTGGAAATCAAATATTTCGATGACGTATTATGATGAATCTAGATGGGCCCAAAAACGAGGGCCCAAGGATCTCGAATTTCTTCCTTAACAGTTGCGGACTAATGAAACCCTAAGGAATCCTCATCCTATTCGCTTTCTTCTTTCATTATTCATCAGTCTCTTCTTATAAAACAAAGACAAACGGTTCAATGATCCAGACTAGAGCAGCAAAACGAAGAAGAAGAGAAGCCATGTCAATAACCACCGTATCCTGTTTTCCCGACGATGTCATTGTTAACATTCTCTCAAGATTGCCTGTAAAATCCATCTTTCGTTTCAAGTGTGTCTCTAAATCTTTTCTCGCTCTCGTCGAATCCCCACCTTTCGTCGCGGCACATCTCCATCATTCTGCCCGGAATCCCTCTCTCCTTATCCGTTCTTATAATCCTCGGTCTGGATTTAAAGCCGGTTTGGCGTTGCTTTGTCCCGACGGAAGTGTGCGTGATGTCGAGATACCCTTTTCAGAAGGTTTAACCTTTCCTAAGGTTGTCGGATCTTGCAATGGTTTGCTCTGTCTAGACGTTTCAAGTTCTTTCGGTAATAGTTTCGTGCTATGGAACATCGCTACAAACAACTTTGAACGTCTGCCTAAACCGTCACCATCTCCTCCGAGTAAGAAGTTTTGGATGTTTTCTCTAGGATTTGGATACAACCGACCCGCCAACGATTACATACTGGTGAGAATTGTAAACTTTGAAAACCGTCAAAACGTAACTGTCCAGAAAATCGAAGAACATAGGTACGAAATGAGAGTTGAAGTGTACAAATCAAGTACCGGATGCTGGAACGAAATCGTGCCGAATACTGCATCGTTATGTCTGATTTTCGCAGGGCAAGAAGCGGTGGCAGTAGGGGGAGTATTACACTGGATGGCAAACGGGTACGGAGAGTTAGCCGATCGTAAACTTATATTTTCATTTAACATGAATCTGGAGATTTTTCGGAGAACAATTATGCCGGAATTTCCACCCGAAAATTGCGCGAAAGCTATATCCTACAACGAATCGCTTGCTTTAGCTGTTTATCCTGGACTTAGAAGTGAGGGGAATCGCTTGGAATTGTGGGTGATGAATAAGAAAAATAACTGGACGAAACAACAAAGCATTATAATAAGGCCAAGAATTGCTTGCCCGATCGGAAGCTGGAACGATTCAGAAATCATTATTAGAGTGAAGGGTGAATTACTGCTGCTCAACCCTAGAAGTGGACAGACTGTCAATCTTCCTGTTGGTAGAATATTGAGAAATGAACATTCCTGCAATGTTTTTACATATGTCCACAGCCTTGTTTCAGGCAAAGCAGGAATCAAACCTGACACTGACAGAAGAAAGCGATTGAGATGGTGATGCTTTCGACTGTGGAATTCTTGGAATTTCTGCTGGTTTGGAGTTGAGGCTTTTGATTTTTTTTCTAGAACCCTTGTATGTCCTTGATTTCTGGAATAAAAGAAGCTTGCCCATATGTCTTACATGGACTTCTAATTGGACATAATCCTGCTAGCCCCATGATTCAAAAGTAATTTTGTTCATTAATTTTCAGATTCTCTTACGATTTTTTTTTAAATTTCTTTTTATCATTAGCTCACAAATTGCTATAAGCTTGTGAAATTCAAGTCCATAGTTGAGTATTCCCTTTAAATATCTCAAAACCCTCTTGCAAACTATCCAACGTGACACCATTGGCTTTGACACAAATTGACTCGATCTGTTGTCTGTAAAGGAGAGATCAGGTCTGGCAAGGATCGCTTAAAGAAGACATCCAATGATGTTACCTCCTGCTTTTTCAGTTTGGTTCCTGTGCTCCTGCAAATCATTGTCGCTTACTTTTTCCGTAAAGCATGTCATTATGCTTGACAAATCAGCAGGATGATGATTAATTATCAGAAAAGATCTGCAGTGTACTCCTGCAAATCGTGGGGTTCCCAAAGGGAATCGCGCCACGATTTTAAATTCAATGATGAACAGTCGTTGATTTAATTAATCCTTCAAGCAACAATCATTTGCCCGAAAATGCACCAACACAATTATGTAAGCAATTAGTTGATTAAAAGAATAAAATAAAAGTTTTCGTTCATCCAAACATACCGACAGAATTGGGTCATTAAATTATGTATGTTTACGAAATCATATGAAAAAGAGAGTAAGGGATAACACAGATAATAAGATCAATCCCAGCAATTCAGTGGGAGATTAAAACCTCACAAGATATCGTTACAATGAAATAATAAATAGCATGATGCATAGAATGAACAGAATAATGGCAGATAATTAAGCTTGATTATATGAATATTAGGAATAAACCCCAATAAGAAGACGAGTTATTGGCAATTACGTATGAAGTTTAAAGCATGGAAGCAAAAGCAGACCACACTTATTCACGAATTCTGTAAGTACTCTCCTGATGCTGATGAATCGTTCTTCATTTCATGGAGTCACTCCTTCCACCAACAAAGCTTGACATAGTTCTGAGCATCCTAGACTTAGCACGATTAATATAATCCGAGAAATGATGTTTGCTGTTGTCTTCTCCTGATGCTGACGAAGAATTATGCTTTCGACTATCAGTGCTCAACATATTTCAGATCTTAGTCCCTGCGCGATTGATGTAATCGGTGAATTCATCTTCCATATTTGCACCCAGTTTGTTACTTTCCATCCTGGGAACTCGAGCTACTTGGCGGCCATAGTCAACTGCATGTATTGGAGGAGTGTTATCTGGCCTGTGCTCGTATATTTGAGCAAGCTCAGTCCTGTGCCTGGTTGCAACTTTTTCAACTTGAGCAAGTTGTGAAGAAGGTTCCTCCCTCGGTGCAACACTGGGCAATTGCCCTGAATAATCGAACTTGATGGGAACAACTTCAGCTACTTCCCTATTTTTAGGTGTTTTGAGTTTGTAGACAGATTCTCCTGGCTTGGTATTTTTCGCAGAATGATGAGTTTTGCCAATCAGTGAAGGATTTGGAGTAGGATTGGCTACAGATACGGAATCTCGATGATGATGTGAGACGCGGCGAATTGCTTTGAAAGGAGAACTGACAGTAATTGTCTTGAAGAATTTCTCACCGGCACCAAGTGTGCCGTCATTGCGTCTCTTTTCCATCGAAATCAATGAAAATTTGGAAAGGATTAGAGGAGTTGTTGGGAGATAGGAATGACTTAGATTGTTAGGAAGCAAACTGCATGTTATGAGATTGAAGAAGTTGGGATGCATTTATACTTGCAACTCCAAGCAATCTGATTAGGTGGGAAAAGAAATTATATTAAACATGAGATGATTGTGATTCTGGGGTTCAATGTAAGTTGATGATCTGCTGACTTAAGGGGGGAGAAACTTTGGCCAAGATTCCTTGACAATAGTTTCTAAAGAATCCCATTTTTATTCGAAGTGATTCGATGGTTTGGGATCATATTCCTCCCTTTCTTTTCTGTGGACGAGTTGGAAGAAACGTCAACAAGGATGCATTCTGAGAGTAGTCACATGATTTCTTGACAAATACCAATTAAAAATGAATTTTCCAAACCCCTTCAAGACTTGGGTTTTGTGGCAAACTGTAACTGGGTGCGGCGGATTCTTAAGTTAGTTCATTTAATTTCTTAAACAATTAACTTTTCAATTGATGATTAAGCGGTATTTACTGCAAATGAATATGCTGCTGCCAAAGTTGAAAGTCGCCTACTAGATTCGAAGATTATCTAAAGCTTTCTAAAAACTTTTGACACGTCTAAATACATATAATTCAGTTTCGGATGCAAGCTTGGAATCTTGAATTTGTTACCTATTTCACAGCACTTCCTTCTCTTTCTCTTTTTCCGGGTTGCTCTGCTGCGCATCTCAGTCCAAACATAACACGTTCCTAATTTCGAAATTTGTATTGAGAACTGTTGGGCATGGAACCACGCACTGTTTTTGTCCTTTCAAAATGTGGTGTTATCCACTTACGTTTCAGGCTATATATCCTGTAGGCCGTAGCCACTTCTGGACTGTTCTGGATAATTGAAAGGATCGTTTTAGAGCAAAAACCATGAGAACACAGTGCAAATGTAGATAGAGCAGACTACGAGCAAATATCCAGCTATATGGCCATTCCTTTAATAGTTCTCGCTCTCGGGAGTCTCTTTGTCACATCATCAGGACCGGAAGCTGTTATACACTCCCGTCACTTGCATTTCGGAACAAGGTAACCGAGTCCAAAAATGACAGTTTCCGTAAGACACGTCCCTCCACTATACTGTTATAAACTCAACTGGGTTGGAAGTAATCTCAGCCACAGTGTTGACAAAGTAATAATAACAATTACATGAAACTTGCACGCGGGTTCCGATCTGGTTGCACATTTTAAAAAATAATAATAATAACAAGGCAAACACTGCCATGGAGCTGCTGTTGAACCAGTCCCGAACTTACATGGCATGCTCAATTCAACATACTTCAACGTAGAAAAAAGATGACCGAAACCAATAAATGTTTATTGTATGACAGCAACGAAATACACCAAGGCATCAAGGTAAACCATCTCCAATGGAGAAAACGTACCAATATAGATTTACCTCACGATAATTCATTATGACAACCATGTAGGGAATCATTCTTCACCAAAGGCTAATTATTCTAAACATTTACATCGGACACTGTTAGGTAAGGAATTTACAGTAACATATCAAGCAACTGCCATTGTGAAGAGAATGCTATATTTTCAGAACCTTACATCAGTTAAAAATTGAGACCATGATCATCCAATTGCTTTCGTGCATTACAGTTGTTACAAATATCGAAGCACATCTTCAATGCCGGAATGTCTTCACCACCTGTTCAATCCATCTCCTGCAAAGAGGGCAGCTGTTTAAGTGTGAACAGCAGGTTGTACAACAGCACATATGACCACACCTGCAAATCATAACCAGTAGGCAATTCAATTAGTTTCAAAGCTGCAGAAGTCAAACTCCGAAAGAAACCAATCATTATTCCTCCAAGTGCCTCAAAGCCATTTGTCACATCAGGGACAGAAAAATGAAGCCAATGGTGTTGAAACATTGCTGATTCCGTTAATGCCATTTTTGATAGCAACTGCTAAATGTTGAGGTCAGCATTTTGGAAACAGTATTAAACTATCTAACATAGCAACTTGCCAATTCAAGACAGAATTTATCCTTAGGAGGAAGAAGAAAAGAGTCTCTCATTCATTGAGAAACACCTTTATGAGATGAAAAGTTCTACTCTCACAGTTGTTGATCACTTTATATCTTTCAAAAATGGCAGGAATTCCATAATATGTGTGTTCCACAGACATGATGGAAATTCAACAGTGTAGACATCAAACAATAGGTAGATAGCAAGCTTACGGGACAAAAACAGCATTGTACTCCTGCTCAAGGCATATCACACAGAGATCTGGCATCGTACGGTCTCTTTTAGTACTACTATCTGATCCATTCTCAGCTTTTCCATTTGTACCTGAAAAATAAATGCAACATTTTAATACTAGAAGTTATCTATTTTATTTTTCTTTTTGAAACACCAATCATGTAACCAACTAGCAAATTACCTTCATTATCTTGCCCTGATCTCTTAGCTGCTGCTGCTGCAAGAACTCTGCATAGACAGGGCTTTACAATTCAGCAATACAATAATATCATAACAAATTCTTGGCAAAAGAACCAATCAGAGCTAGTGTCACTTTCAACTTGCGAATAAATTCTATATTCAAGCAAGAGTTTTATTGATGGTAGCAGTGCAAGTCTATTGTTTATATACTGTTTTTAAAATCAATGATGAACCCATTAGGCATACCTTCTTTGTAATTCCCATCGGCGCTTTCTTTCCAAGATATAATGGATAGCACGCTTTGTAACCAGAAAAACACCAAAGACTGTTAAACCAAAAGAGGCATACTTGTACCACCTGCTAAATTCATCTCCATTAGTTTCCTTCTTTCTTTCTCCTAGTGGGTTCAACTATGAGAATTCAACTAAAGAAAAAGGAGGAAGCATCATGTGCTTGCATTATACACAACCTTGCCCATTTCCCGAGGATTGCAGTGAGCTCATCGATAGTTTTGGGAGATACATAAAAAGGCCCCTTGTGTGGTCGCTGAATCCTAACTGTTCCAATATCATCTTTCACAGCCTGATAAAAAATTAAAGTAACACAAACAAAAGGTAGTAAATTACTCAGTGTACCCAAAAGCAAACACCTTTGATGAACATAGTAATATTGGCTCACATTATGTCAAAAAGACTGGGAGAGAACTGCATATTATAAGTAGACACAAAAGTGCATTATGCCATTGCAAGACTCATCATTTGGGGCAATTGTAGCACTACTCTGCCCCCACTCTAACAACCAAGGTCAACTGTCTTGCCATAAAAATTTAGAGTGAAATATTCCTAGACATGCCATATTCAATCTGCTTTCATCAGAGTTGACCCACACAGACCTACATTATGGATTCCATGCCATATTTTCTTTCCCTTTAATTCACTTTTATCTTTGTCACATCTATTACTAAAGGTTATTATTATAAATGCATCTTCATCTGATGGAACATAGCAGTCTATGCTGTATCTCAATACACTACATTATGCAGTCTGGTAATGGTCAATCACACTGTGTACATAAAGCCAAGAATACATATAATCTCAATTGCTAAACCAAGCCATACCTCTCCAACCACAGTCAGGGAAGTTCCAGTCGGGAGTAACCGCTCAATACGCTTAACACCAAGCATCTAAAATTATAAATTCCCATCAGATAAGCCAAGCGAGAGCACTGTGAGTCTTCTTGCATAAATGAAAAAATTGCACCTTGAGGCCTTGCAAGTAGTCTAATGTTCCACGTACAAGCGATCGTCCCGACTCTTCAAACACTTCACTTCCAACAGTCAATACAAAACCTGTAGCACCACGGGCTCCCACTACAAATGCACGACCAGTCCCATCATCCTGATTAGGTACCAAAAAAACAAGTGATGAATCTTTTACATCTAGCATTGGAGTTTACAGACAGCATTCAAATTATTACAAGCCTTCACATTGGCTTTCAACATATTCATTTCATCAAACCACCAGAAGCAATAATTGCAGTGGACTTAAGAAAAATGAGAAAGACAGAGAGGAGGGAATCTCACTAGGTACCAAGGAACCTCTTTACTCATTGACAGCATTAATGCAGAATCTTGTATCCAAGACCCAGCATCACTGTGTTTCAGAAAGTGTTGTTCAGCCTAGCATACAAATCACAAGAATGTTTACATATTGATACAAAAAAGGAATGTCAATAAATAATACAATTTAGGCTCCACTTTAATAAATTCAGTTTCACCGTTTCCTCCACTATCACGCCTCTCAACCCGCTATATTCACAGCTAATTGGTGTCTCAGAACCAACTCTTCCAGATACCGTAACAATGATTGGCAAGACTTTACTTCCAGTGTCAAGTAATTGGGCTGAAAGGTGAAAGAAAACAAAACTTATTGTTTGAGGAAGATACAATTGCATCAGTAATGCCATTAACAAGTAATTATATCAGCTTCCACCACAGTTTCCAAAAGAAAGTGAATACAAAGACCTGCATCTTCTAAATTACACCTCGAACATGAACTTTCACTACCATTTCCATTCACGTAGCTTATTTTTCAAAATCAAAGAATCAACCAACATTCCAAGCAGAGTAAAATTTTAAATGTTTCAAGGTGGATGAATAAACCAAGTACCTTATCTAAAGTTTCGCAGACTAAGATAATGCACTATCAAACCAGACTTGCTCCTTCTTTTAACGTGATTTAGTCCCAGTGATTTCTTTCGTAGGGCAAATAATCAACACTACTCACAAATGTCTTCCAAACAAAGCACGAAACACACAAAAGATAACAAAGAATGTAAACGCGGAAAATAGCTGCTCAGAACATATATATATCTTCAGAGTTATATTATTCTACATCTAAAGCAACCAAACACTGTTGCGGAGCAATGTTGAAGTGAGTGTATAAAATATGTACATACCCAACTCCTTGAGTTGATTGACTCGCGTGACTGTCTTAAGCAGCTCCGCATCCCTGAATCAAAGCAAAACATACAAAATTGACAGACAAATAAATTACATGAAAACCAGTGTTTATGTATAAAATACGACGAGAGAGAGAGAGATAGAGAGAAACAACGTAGTGACCTGCCACTGCTCTGGCCGAGAAGATAAAGCGCAGCTCCACTCAAGCAGCAACTTAAGCCGCCCCACGGAATCATCATCGTCTAATACCACTACAAAGACCTAATTTCTCAATTACATACTATCGTAACCAATCTTCATTCGCATGCTGACCTATCACAATGAAATGACGCAGCGCCGAACAGGATTCAAAGCGCAAAAACGAAAAAGAAAAATGAAATCAGATTTTAGCAACAAGCGATTAAATTGGCTTTTGATACTTTCGATCGAGAGAAGAATTAGATGCGAGGAGTGAAGCAGAGGAAAAAGCGAGGGAGAAAGAGCGAGAAAGGCAAAGAGACGTGTGTTTCGAGACGCGCAGAGTGCGTGAAGATACGCGCACCGCCTCATTTTTATCATTCTGTCCGGTCCAGGGACCATGATCGGGTAACGGTGGGTGACGCTCTGCTTTGTCGTCCAACGGTAATATTTGTGAAATATAAATATTTGCCCTTTTAACCTTTTTTAACACCAAAATTTAAGTCTATTTACATTTATACCCTTAGTTCTAAATTTCTTACATTTGAATTCAAATGTTAAGTTATTGGACAAAAATACCCCCACCTCTGTCAAACACCAATATACCCATTAATTTAGGTTTTATTGTTATTCCATTGACTTATGTTTTGTTAGTGCAAGTAAAAGTTTTTAAAATAAATTTACGTCAAATTTTATACACAGAATTATTCATTGTGAATGCAATTTAATAATTTTTAAAATAATATTTATAATAAAATTTATAAAAAAAATAATAAATAAATAAATAAATATAAATTTTGCCGAAATAGGCAAGTGTTTAATATTTATCTCTTTCAATGAATTTCGATGAGAGAGGCAATTTTAACATTTGATTAACATTTGATTTTTTTGATAAAATTTATCGACAAAAAATTAAATATTTTTGACAAAAATTAAAAATTAAAAATAATTTTATTAAAATATTAAATTTTTAATCTCGAATATAATCAAATTTTAAGATAAATTATAAACATAAATAGCATGTTTGGATGATGATGGGACTGGACTTACAAACACCCAAAATCCAATTACCCAATGTTGGGCATGAATTGGTCACCTTGCATAAGAAATATCAAAGTCAGACAGTGCGGGTTTGGGCTTGACCCGTGGAGAGTCATGAGTCAAGCCTCCATTGCCACTTTTCTATTTAATAATAATAATAAGGTAAAGAAGAAAGCTTTTGGTTATTTTTATGTCCGAATATTCGTTTGTGGACTTATACACAGTTCGTAGCAACAGCATAGCTTTTGCTACAACCTTACTTGGTTATTAAGAATCTCAAATGCAGCATATTGGGTGTCTCAGGAAGTCTGCATGCATGGAACTGATATGGTTAATTAGCGGATAAGTATGTGAAACATGCTTGAATATGTATGTTTCAGAATACGGTAGTTGCATTATTTTAAGAGAAAGCTACATTTTCAGAACCTTACATCAGTTAAAAATTGTCATCCAAACTGTTTTCGGGTAATACAGTTGCCAAAAATATTGAAGCACATCTTCAGTGCCGGAATGTCTTCACTACCTGCTCAATCCGTCCCCGGCAAAGAGGGCAGCTGGTCTAGTGTGAAAAGCATGTTGTGCAACAGCACATATGAATGCACCAGCAGATCATAACCAGTAGGCAATTAAATGAGTTTCAAGCTGCAGAAGTCAAACTCTGAAGGAATCCAGTCATTATACCTCCAAGTCCCTCAAAGCTATTTGTCACATTAGGGTTCGAAAGATGAAGCCAGGGGCGTGGCGTTGATAAACTACTGACTCTGTTGATGCCATTTCTGATACCCAGTTCTAAATTTTGAGGTCAGCGTTTTGCAAACCGTATTAAACTATCCAACAAAGCAACTTGCCAATTCAAGACGGAATGTATCCTGAGGAGGCATTTACTGAGAAAACACCTTTACAAGACGAAAAAGGCCATAGTTCTATTCTCACAATTGTTGATCACTTTATATCTTTCAAAAATGGCAGATTTCGTTGTCTGTGAGCATTTCACAAACATGATGGAAATTCAACAGTGTATACATTGAATAATAGGTAGATAGCAAGCTTACGGGACAAAAACAGCGTCATACTTCTGCTCAAGGCATATCACACAGAGATCAGGAATCAGACGGCCTCTTTCAGAGCTAATTCTCAGCTTTTCCATTTGTACCTGAAAAATGAATGCAGCATTTTAATACTAGATTGCATCCATTTTATTTTTCTTTTTGAAACACCAATCATGTAACCAACCAGCAACTTACCTTCATTATCTTGCCCTGATCTCTCAGCTGCTGCTGCAGCAGCAAGAACTCTGCATGGACAGGGCTTTACAATTCAATGATACAATAATACCATAACGAATTCTCGGCAAAAGAACCGGTCAGCCATGATTTCACTCTCAACTTGCAAATAAATACTATGTTCAAGCCAGAGTTTTATCGATGGTATCAATGCAAGTCTATTGTTTGTATTATGTTTTTAAATATCAATGATGAACCAATTAGGCTTATCAATGATGAACCAATTAGGCATACCTTCTTTGTAATTCCCATCAGCGCTTTCTTTCCGAGATATATTGGATAGCACGCTTTGTAACCAGCAAAACACCAAAGACTGTTAAACCAAAAGAGGCATACTTGTACCACCTGATAAATTCGTCTCCATTAGTTTCCTTCTTTCTTTCTCCTAGTGGGTTCAACTATGAGAATTCAACTAAAGAAAAAGGAGGAAGCATCGTGTGCTTGCATTATACACAACCTTGCCCATTTCCCGAGGATTGCAGTGAGCTCATCGATAGTTTTGGGAGATACATAAAAAGGCCCCTTGTGTGGTCGCTGAATCCTAACTGTTCCAATATCATCTTTCACAGCCTGATAAAAAATTAAAATAACACAAACAAAAGGTAGTAAATTACTCAGTGTACCCAAAAGCAAACACCTTTGATGAACATAGTAATATTGGCTCACATTATGTCGAAAAGACTGGGAGAGAACTGCATATTATAAGTAGTCACAAAAGTGCATTATGCCATTGCAAGACTCATCATTTGGGGCAATTGTAGCAATACTCCGCCCCCACTCTGACAACCAAGGTCAACTGTGTTGCCATAAAAATTTAGAGTGAAAAATTCCTAGACATGCCATAGTCATTCTGCTTTCATCAGAGTTGACCCACACAGACCTACGTTATGGATTCCATGCCATATTTTCTTTCCCTTTTATTCACTTTTATCTTTGTCACATCTATTACTAAAGGTTATTATTATAAATGCATCTTCATCTGATAGAACATAGCAGTCTATGCTGTATCTCAATACACTACATTATGCAGTCTGGTAATGGTCAATCACACTGTGTACATAAAGCCAAGAATACATATAATCTCAATTGCTAAACCAAGCCATGCCTCTCCAACCACAGTCAGGGAAGTGCCAGTCGGGAGTAACCGCTCAATACGCTTAACACCAAGCATCTAAAATTATAAATTCCCATCAGATAAGCCAAGACAGAGCACTGTGAGTCTCCTTGTATAAATGAAAAAATTGCGGGACAAAAACCTTGACGCCCTTGAGGCCTTGCGAGTAGTCTAATGTTCCACGTACAAGCGATCGTCCTGACTCTTCAAACAATCCACGTTCAACAGTCAATGCAAAACCTGTAGCACCACGGGCTCCCACTACAAATGCACGACCAGTCCCATCATCCTAATTAGGTACCAAAGAAACAAGTAATGAATCCTTCACATCTAGCATTGGAGTTTATATACAACATTCAAATAATTACAAGCCTTCAACAGTTGGCTTTCAACATATCCATTTCATCAAACCACCAGAAAGTAATAATTGCTGTGGACTTGTCAAACAAGAAAAATAAGATAGACAGAGAGAGGGAGGGAGTCTCACTAGGTACCAAGGAACCTCTTTACTCGTTGATAGCATTTTTGCAGAATCATGTATCCAAGACCCAGTATCATTAAGAAAGTGTTGTTCAGCCGGACAAACAAATCACAATAATGTTTACATATTGATACAAAAAAGGAATATCAATAAATAATGCAATTTAAGCTCCACTTTGAGATAATAAATTCAGTTTCACCATTTCCTCCACTATCACGCCTCTCAACCCGCCAGACTCACAGCTAATGGGTGTCTCAGAGCCAACTCTTCCAGATAACCGTAAACAATGATTGGCAAAACTTTACTCCCAGTGTCAAGTAATTGGCCTGAAAGGCGAAAGAAGACAAAACTTACTGTTCAAGGAAGACGCAATAGCATCAGTAATGCCATTAACAAGTAAAATTATATCAGCTCCCAGCACAGGTTCCATAAGAAACTGAATACAAGGACCTGTACCTCGAACATGAAATTTGCATACACATAGCTTTTTTTCAAAATCCAAAAATCGACCCATGTTCCAAGCAGGGTGAAAATTTTAAATGTTTCAAGGCGGATCAATAACCTAAGAACTTTATCTAAAGTTTCACGTGCCTTGATAATGCATTATCAAACCAGACTTGCTCCTTATTTTAACGTGATTTGGTCCCAGTGACATTTCTTTCATAGGGCAAATCGTTAACACTACTCACAAATGTCTTCCAAACAAAGCACGAAACACACAAAAGATAAACAAAGAATGTAAACGCGGAAAATAGCTGCTCAGAACATGTATATCTTCAGAGTTATATTGTTCTACATCTAATGCAACCAATCATTGCTGCTGAGTAATATTGAATTGAGTTTATAAAACATACGCATACCCAACTCCTTGAGTTGACTGACTCGCGTAACTGTCTTAAGCAGCTCCGCATCCCTGAACCAAAGCAAAACATACAAAATTAATGGACAAATAAATTACAAGAAAACCAGTGTTCATGTATAAAATACGGGGAAAAAAAAACAGAGAAACAACGGAGTGACCTGCCACTGCTCCAGCCGAGAAGATAAAATGCAGCTCCACTCAAGCAGCAACTTAAGCCGCCCCACGGAATGATCATCGTCTTATATCTCTACAAAAACAGGATACAAAGTGCATAAACGAAAAAGAAAAATGAAAGCAGATTTTGGCAACAAGCGATTATATTGGCATTTGATTCTTTCGAGAGAGAGAACGGGAGAATTAGATGCGAGGAGTGGAAGTGAGGAGAAGCGAGGGACTGAGTGAGAAAGAGGTAAAGAGACGTGCCTGGTTGAGGAGAGTAGCTCTCTGCTCTAAAATGAATTTTTGATGCTATGCTATTATTACATATTTTATATGTGATTGCGAAACTGCAAGCATATTGTCTGTTCCTTCGGAAAACTCTTTGACTCTGATTTTAGAGCTTTATCATGTTTATGATTACGTGAGAGTAAAGCTATTCGAACATGGTGAAAACGAGAATTTTTTCAAATGTTTGTAAGAAGATAGATAATTGTATTTACACATGAAAAATGTGATATTACTCATTGAATTTACGTACAGTATATGAGTTGCAATTAAGCAATGGAAACGTATTCGGGAAATCGAGATTCTTGATTGACTTCGAAAATGATAATGAAAGCATGAACTTGGAAAACCAAGGTGCATTTGGGTTTCTACTTTCTGGTGGCCTGATTCTACTGTTACTTCTGAGAATACCAACCCTGTGGAACTGTGTACTCTTACAACATTTTTAGTTTATTCAACTTGGAGCCGACGAGAAACGCAGATTCATTGACAGGGGAAGGTAAGAGTGGTTTCCTGTTAGTATTTGCTCCGAAATATGTCGATTTGCAGCCTCGGTGTAATGGTTTCCATCCCAATTGACATGTTCTTCTGTGTTGTTGCATGGAGTTCCGGTCAATGTGCTTCCGTTAAGAATCTTAGTTTGCCCACAAGCAACCCGATTGTCGAAATTTAATGGCGGCCCACCGAACCCGCAGCAAGCAGCCAAAGGCTCCTTGAATCCTGAAACCCATTGATCTAAATATATAAGCACAAATTTATCCATGTGGAAATGCACATCAGAACAGAGTCAGTAGAGGAAGTGAAGTTACCGTATTGTGAAAATTTTGAAATGAGGTCTAATTTTACGGAGAAAATGTCGACATAAGTAACATTAGTGTCAGGAAATTGATCCTGAAACTTTGAACAGAAATCATGGAGTTGCTGATTGAAATTGTTAGCTGCATTGTTGTGTGATTTAACACATCCAAGCTGGTCCAACTTCGATGAATCATTTCCAAATGTTGCAATGATTCTAGGTAAGCATCCAAGGGGACCTGTGTTATGAATCCAGAAATTTCTTGCACCCTCATTGTACAATTTCTGCAAGGTGAAGAAGAAAGCTTTTGGTTATTTTTCAGTCAATATTCCTCTGCGAACTTACACAGTTCGTAGCAATTCAACCTGAATTCCAGACTCAAATAGTGACAATATTGTTGGAATAAAAGCTATCACTTGGTCCTCTGATTTGGAATTAAATGCACCATCAAGATCATTCTGACCCACATCCAACGTGTAAAGACCTTGCTTGAAATAATCTTCTAGAGGAAGATATTGTTCTAGTTTATTGTCTGAAACAAATCCCATATTTCAGGTCACCAATTTTCAAGTACCGCTATTTTGCTTCTAAGACTCAAAGAAATATTGATGATCTATACCTTTTTGCAGTAATTGAAGAACTCGGGCCTTGAATCTGACGAATTGATCCACCTGAATATGGAAGGAAAAAGGGTTTCTTGCAGCTGCATTGGCTGGAAGTATGGTAGCTCCTCCAGTTGCAAAATTACAACCTGTTTGAAAGTTGGGGGCACCAACAGAATCAAGGTATGGATTGAGAAACGGTTTGTCCATGGCGTTCACTGCAGCTTAAAATAATGCAAGCAAGTAACGTATTCTGCAACAAATTCAAGCATATTTCACATACTTATAAGCTAATCAGCCATATTAGTTTCATGCTTTAGACTTCTCGAGACACCAAATATGCAGCATTGAGATTCATAATAACCAAGTAAGATAGTTGCAAAAACTATGCTGTTGCTTCAAAAGGAGATTACTTAGGAAATCAATGATCAATCGGCCATCGCAGAATCGCCCAGATGGCTCATGGAAGTATGTTTCTCCGTTAGGTGACCCAACAGGAAAAGCAACTCCTGCAACGAGTCCACCTGTGTCCGAATTCGAATCTCCAAAGTTGAAAACTGCAGGATAACTGAAATTCAAGGAGCTAACTACAGATAAATATGTAAAAATTAAGGCTATGAATGGGTGAGTAGAGATTTTTAGAGCCATGGAAATTGAATGAGCTGACAAGGAGAGGACCCTGGCCGAAGCAAACTATAATCAACTACATAAAGTGGCTGGAAGGCAAAGATTTTTAAGATTGCCAAGACATGGGTGTCGTGCAAGTTGAAAATACAATTTTGAGCAGTGATCACTTACAAGTAATGCAATCCAATCAGTGGAATGAAATGAACATGCTTGCAAGCACAAACAAATATACAAGAAGCAAAAGCTGACAACCTGAATCACTAATATTAAAGGCATAGATGTCTAAAAATATGTTCGGATATGGCCAAGCTGTCTTACCCTTTTGGAAGTTAATTGGTTCTAAATGTAAATCTGGATATTGCCGCAACCTTCACTCTACATTACAAGCAATTGAATTGAAAAGGGAATATTACAAAAAAAAGGTCAAAAATCATACGCGAACATGGCCGAGTAAAAGAGATGGTCTGGCATCCTGCAAGCAATAACGGAGAAGAAACGGGAAAATGACAGCTTGTTCAGGACATAGAAAACGTCAGAATCAGACCACAAAACATTCCTTCTTCTGTTCCTTCCGTCTGATTCAAATGATGTTGGGCAAGTGAGGATGACATATAAAGAAAGCGACGACTGCATTTCGATTCAAATGATGTTGGGCTGGGCCGAATAGGCCCAGAGAACAGAAACATTCATCTTTTCGAGCTCTGTCTCTCTCTAAAACCCTCTGTATGCTGCTTTAGCCCCTAAAACCCCGAATTACACAGATTGCGCCCCTCGTTGGCACAGCTTTGACATTCTCGCTTTCACTACTGTCCCTTAGAATCCATGGCTTCATTTGCTCTTAGGAACCCTAACTTCAGGAAAATTGTGCCGTTTTCATCGCAAACTTACTTGTTCTGTCGCGGTTCTCTCTCAATCTCTGAGTCTTTCTCAGCCAATGACACTGCTCGTGGTTGCCCCTCTGTTATGCCGTGGTGGAGATCCATGGCCACCTTCACTCGCACGTGCGTTATTCCTCTGATCTAATGAGTACATCTTTTTATATGCGCGTTTTATATTACATGCAATATTTACTTTCTTCTTCTTGTGTGAAAAGTAGAGATTTTTGGTTTCTTCATGACCGACTAAATCTTTTTTTATGGCAGAAGCAACTAAAAGATCACAAACATTGTGTGTATTGTTTTTTTTTCATTTGTAAATAGTAAAGGGAATTTTTGTGTTCTGTGTTGTGAATGAATGCCATTCTTATTTGTTTTATGGCTTATCTCAAAAGAAAACCTCATGTGAATGTGGGAACAATTGGACACGTTGATCACGGGAAGACTACACTTACTGCAGCAATTACAAAGGTTTGGTGTTTGTGTGCTCTAATGATTTTCATTGCAGACTAGTTTTTTGTTCCCATTCTTTTTCTGATATGATTATTGTATTGGAATATGAATAGCACGAGTCTTTTTTTTTCACTTGTTTTTGGCGTCTATTTGTAGGTGCTAGCAGAAGAAGGGAAAGCAAAAGCCATTGCCTTTGATGAAATTGACAAGGCCCCTGAAGAGAAAAAGAGAGGAATTACCATTGCCACGGTTGGGATATCCATTCTCTTCCTTAATTGCATTCTTGCCTTTGGTTATGCCAGTAGAGAGATAATTGCAGCTTACAGCCATGATTGTTTTCTTACCTGCAAGAAATAAATAGTAATTGACTTGGTTTTCTGCAGGCCCATGTGGAGTATGAGACTGCTAAGCGTCATTATGCACACGTTGACTGCCCAGGACATGCTGATTATGTTAAAGTAAGCTATAATTACTGTTATACTGTTCAATAAAATTGTAGTTGTTAGAGTCTTCTCTTGGGTAAGGATGTGAGGGCAATACCAAGCTGATGGAGATATTAAGTGATGTTTACGTATTCCATTGACAGCAACTTAGATTCTTAGATTGTCCTTTCCAATTGAAAACCTGCTGTTAATTCTTCTTTCATAAAGCTTCATGTAGTTACAACAGAATTATAGATGCTTGTACTGCTAATACAATAATAAATCTTTATGAGTACTTGTGTATTTGAAACACAGTGAAAAAGATTGGGTGTGTTAACTTTTTATGGGACCCGAATTCTTGTTTTAAGTCAACTTAGATATTCTCTTTTTACATTAAGTGTTTTGTCACAACAGTAGAGTGCCTTGTCTCTAAGTTTCTAAACTCCTATTCCTTAAAGAGATATCAACAAGTTTCTAGCATCATGAATACTGACGTAATGAACTGCTATTGGAGTTGATTTTCAGAACATGATTACTGGGGCTGCCCAAATGGATGGCGGTATTTTGGTTGTTTCTGCACCTGATGGGCCAATGCCACAGACTAAGGAACATATTCTTCTTGCACGTCAGGTGGGTATCTTATCAATGGTTTGTGAAGTATATTCGATTTTCACATTTTTTCCTGGCTTTTGGCCACTGCTTTTAAAATTTCAATATGTTCTTTGAACTTTCTGGGCGCACTGTACAGGTTGGTGTGCCCTCACTTGTGTGCTTCCTGAACAAAGTTGATGCTGTTGATGATCCTGAGTTGTTGGAGCTTGTGGAAATGGAGCTCCGAGGTAAGTTGGCCTTTTGAGGTTACTGTGTTTTGGACTACTAATTTTTGCTTAGGTATTGTTTTAACTTCAAAACTGTGTCACGTGAGCTTATGTTTCTGCAGAACTTCTTAGCTTCTACAAGTTTCCTGGAGATGATATACCCATTATTAGAGGATCAGCTTTATCAGCTCTACAGAGTACAAATGAAGAAATAGGCAAAAAGGCTATTTTGAAATTGATGGATGCGGTAGATGAGTACATTCCTGATCCCGTCCGCCAACTAGATAAACCTTTCTTGATGCCAATTGAAGATGTTTTCTCAATTCAGGTAAAAAGGGATTTGGCTTGGGCATTTGTTTCATTATGTATTCCTTCTTGATTCTGTATAATTTCTGCCCCAACAGTTGATTTTTTCATTTTGGGGCATTCCAAGTTTCTTTAAAACACTGTCCTTTGTTTATGGTTGTTGGAAACTATGGTCAGATTTTGCCTCTTGCACTACTCATATTTCTGTAAAATTTATTAGCTGTAAAAAGGTTCTTTCTAGGCAATTGAGTGCTTACTCAGCACTGACAATGTTTGCTTGTCTTTTAAAGGGACGTGGAACTGTTGCAACTGGCCGTGTTGAACAAGGGACCATCAAAGTTGGTGAAGAAGTTGAGGTTCTGGGGTTAATGCAGGTAGATGCATAAATCATTTTTTTGAAGTCATCATGTCTTTAAGTTTATAATTTCACAGCAATTCTAAGATCATTTGTGAAGTGGGCCATGGTGCTCTTACTTTAAATTCACTTGTTTGTTATATGTTATTTTGTGGAGGCTCCACAATATATCTTAGTGGAATGACTATTGTGATCAATAATTGACCCTAACATCAACTTTACTCTGCAGGGTGCTCCTTTGAAAACCACTGTAACTGGTGTTGAGATGTTCAAGAAGATCTTGGATCAAGGGCAAGTAAGTAAAAGCTTCTATATTTTCATTAGACTACTCTGATTTTTTGTGATTCAGATACTGATGGGTATGGACATTTTCCTAGGCTGGTGACAACGTTGGCCTTCTTCTACGTGGTCTGAAACGAGATGACATACAACGAGGACAAGTAAGTGGCATCACTTAAGCTTCAAAGACTTTATTCTAGTAGAATTCTATAGCAACATGTACAAATTTTAGGGGCAATTTTGGTATATATCTAAACTTTGGAATGCTGACTTGCACATCGCATTCTCTCTGCATTTTAATTTTGGCATGGATGAATTATCCTGTGTAATTTTAGTTGATTTTACTAAAAATTAAAATAAAAACGAATAAATTGTTTTTCTTGATATATTCTCATGAACAATGAAGAATAAGATTGTGACAGATGTGAGGGATTACAATCTGAAACGTCTATGAACTAAATTTGACTTTCACATTGAATAGTCTGTATGAACTTTAAAAGGATGTCTTTTGCTACCTTTTTCTTCATATTGCTTAGGTGATTGCCAAGCCAGGATCTGTGAAGACATACAAGAAATTTGAGGCTGAGATTTATGTCCTCACAAAAGACGAAGGTGGACGCCATACTTCCTTTTTCTCAAACTACATGCCACAGTTTTATATGAGAACTGCCGATGTCACTGGAAAAGTAGAATTGCCCGAAAATGTTAAGATGGTTATGCCAGGGGACAATGTGACTGCAGTTTTTGAGCTGATATCACCAGTGCCTCTTGAAGTAGGTATATACCACTTACCGGCTTTCTTGAAAACAAATGCGCATTGTAATTGTTCACTGCAATATTTTGTTCTTATCTTTATTTTTATAATGAATTGTAATTCTAGTACAAAGTATATGCAATCACATATATGCACTCATGCAACATACACACTTCTATAGCCACAAGAACTTTATGTGACAGCATCTTTCCAGTGCAAGTAGAATCTGGTGGTGTCCTCCCTATAGTTTTCTCTGTTTTTGTTTAGTTAATAATTTTTTTGTGCAATTCGGTGGTCTGGAATATTCTTAGTTCAATTTTTTTTTGTTTATTGTCATTTTTATTAAGGTGGGACATAGTTGTGAAGCAAAAATACAAAAACTATAATGGTCTAACTATGTACAAATAGGCCAAAGATTTGCCTTGAGAGAGGGAGGCAGAACAGTTGGTGCAGGTGTAGTGTCAAAAGTAATGAGCTGATTTCATGTGATACCAGAATCTTTACAATTTATGTCTGGTTAGTTTCAAAAGTTAATTGAAACATAAGGCTTGCTTCACAGAAACATGCCATGTAAGACTGATAAGTCTTCATTTCATTGAAGTCATTTAAAAATCTGAGAAAATTAAAAGGAACTCTCACTTTCATTTCTGATTTTGTTTTGCAGTAATTAGTGAATGTTGTTTTGGTTTCCGTCAAAACATTTATTCATTTTATGTGGGCAATAATATTCTTTTCAGACAAATGTTTATGTGAATAAGGCCATGCTGCAAGCATGGGGATGCAAAGTATAAGCTTGATGCTGTGTGTTCAGTTTGCGTGGTGTATTCACCAATGGAAATACAGGTGTGATTAATGACCCAAGACTTCGAATGGCCAGAGTTCAACTTTCACGACACTAACACAGCCACAAATTGATATTTAGCTGGTTGTATGATCTTGCACTAGTTTGAACTTTGCATTGGCATGACTATATTGTCCTTCAACCAATCTGTGTCACTACACCCCACCTTACAACAAACAAACCAGAAAAACTAGGCAGAAATTAAATATGGCTTTCAGTTCAATGAACAGAATTGTTTTTGTTTATGTTCCGGTTTTTTCAGCATCAACATTTAGCTTATACCCTTTTACCAATTTACAACCTACCATGTATTAACCATTGCAAGGACTAGCGGGCTGTTGATTAGACAAAGCTTAAGACTTATTTTAGCTCAAACGTCATCTCATACTGGATTTGCTTCTAGCAGCCTATTGCTCCCCTGGTATTTTTCAACATATCCGCTTTGGAATCAAGCAAGGCCAATAAGCATAAGCTAATCCCATCATCATCCAACCACGCTACAGCATTTATCATGGTGCAGTTCGGATGTTCATCAAAGTTTAAGCACTTTCATTATGAAAATGTGTTTCTCCTCTTGATATTCATGCAAGCCTCGGCACAGCTACTGCCATCAAAGTCGCAGCTCTCAAGTAAATATCATTCACACTTTTATTCAGTCCTCGTTGTTTCCTCCTCCTTCAAAACCGTTTTGCTTGCATTCTTGCTGATGTGCACAATTGTATCCCTTTATCTATTAACTACCCAAGGGAGCCAAACCAGCCCAAATGCAAGGCCAGCATTCAAGGCGTTATATCCACAAAATGGAACCCTCCCACAAGCTACTTTGTTGACAACAGAGAAAAGAACAGCAAGACCAGTCCTCAAAATGCCACCAGAAAATTGAGTTAGAAGCTCTGGTAGTTCAGGGCTAGATTCCTTTAGTGAAATGATAGCTGTTTTCCTATGTTGCCTCTTGTTGATCATCAAGGATTAGAGGCTCTCGCATGCATGGAAGTAGTTTCTTTCATAGAGATCTCTCTCCCTACCAATCTTCTTGCCATTCTTTGATGCTGGTCTGACCTTAATTTTCTCAGGACTGTCAAAAAAAAAGTAATATAATATCAATAACATAAGGGGAAAAATAATTGTTTCTAATTCAAAATGTGAAACAGATTATGATTTGGTTACCTCTTCAAAGGTGCAACAGTTGGAGCTTCGCTCCTTAAAGAAGACCCATGAATATTGGCCTGAGCTTCACTGCTTGTCAGCCTGTCCAGTGGGTCAATTGCAAGGACAAGTGTCTTAGTAACTTGACTATACTGAATTGAACTTAAAAAAATAGGACGTGAATATAAGAGTGATTGCGTGTCCTCATCACTTCATCACAAGATGTCAAATTGGTTACAAAACAACACACGTCATGCATAGTCCGGCAGCAGATCCAATAAAGCAACAAATGCTACCCAAAATTACCACTGAGGCAACAACCAGAGTTTTCCAAAATACAAGTTGGGAGAAAGGAGGAGCAAGAAAAAACCACCACCAAAATCCTCCATCTCACACAACTATAAATTTGAAATTCCATTTTCTAATAAAAACCTCTTAGATGCATTGACACCTCAACTTTCTACAATATTGTCTTCAAGAACTACATTTCTGTCTCTTATTCCCCTTCTGTTTATATGGTTTAATTTATGCTTAGTCAGCAATTATAATTTGATATTTGAAAAAAGATAATTAGCTAGAGGCACAGCCATTCCATTTGGTTTGGTAGTTGGATAGATTGATCCAACAAATTGAGGCCATGTGCTAAACATATATGAAACAATTGAATAAATGGTGGCAAGTACAATTTTACATATTGAAGATGCCAATACATGCATTTCTATTAACTAATTCACAAGTATTAATGAATCAACCATATTCAAATAGCCATACCTGCCAAAGTGCAGGATCAAGAGTGACTGCTTGTTCCACTTTGTTGCATCCTTTGATAAGTAGAATTCAGCCACAACTGAAAGGAAGTCCTTCATCTCATCCCCACTACCAGTGATTATTACTCTATCATCTGAATGAATGGTGATTTTTGAACTAGGGACCATATCTCACACAAAGTCCAGAAGTGGTTCGGGTCAAAAATTTCATTAGTTGGATAAATGGGAGAAGGACTGAATCAAATGCTAATCCTTGAAGCCCCACCAAATCAAATGGTAAAGATAGATCCAAGACAACTCCTTTTGCTTCACTTGATCTGGATGTAAGAAACTGCATGATCTTTTCATGTCTTCTCCATTGCCTAGCTATTCCAAGGCTGAAGGGTACAGAGCCTAGTTGTGTGTCTAAACACAAACAAGGAAGCAAGTAAATACTGTGTATTCCTCGAGTATAAAGAGTATGCTTTACTGCAAACCATAAGAAATTGCATTAAAAAAAAAGGGTTATCAGCATGATATGCTACATCATTTTGACAAACAATCCTAATTGACACATATTGTAAATAAACAGTCACACTTGCTCTGTACTCTCCAGCACCTTTTAAAGTATTGCAGCATTGTCAATGCTCCTCATCCAATCAACAAAAACACCTTATTTGATTCTGCTAGAGCTTATACTATACCCTACTCCATTCTCCTTGCACCATCAGTCCATGCATTTAACAAACTTATCTCACCAGAACTGGGCTACATGTACAAATATGGTAGACTAGCATTCTGCCAGAACTTTTGACCGCGAATGAGGTTTAGAGAGCACATGGAGACAGCATAGAGGTGAAATTATCTACAAAATGTATTAGATATTCTTACAGCTACCCTTAATTAAACCTTGCAGCATAAAGATTTTATCTTTTTGCGGGCAAAATAGAGAAGACTCCCAATAAAATTAATTGCTTTTTGTCATGCTTATCAAACATCACTTTAATGAATGAAAATAAAAGAATACTGCAACAAGGATGATGATCTCTAAAATACAATAATAAACCCAGGCTTACAAACCTTGCACATACAGGAGAACAGGCACTGTAACATTTGAGTCAAGCTTCACAAACTGGTTTGATTTGCACAACCCCCTTCTCAGTTTCCATGGTTCCTCAGTTGATGTGACGTCAAATTAAGGATGTCAAATTTATTAACTCTTGTCTAGCGCCTTGACAAGGCAAATAAGGTTGACAATCCTGAAGCACCAAAGACAAACAAGAATTCAGTTATCTAACAGGCAGAACTTACAATGAAGTCTGACCAAACAGATCAAAACCAAGATGTCAAGACAATAACTTGGATGACCATAATACTTGCCTGAGCAAGCATGGAAACTAAAAGCTTAGTGACCAGTCAATGTAATCATTGAAACTTAAGTTGTAATCAGCTAATTTTCATCCCATGACAATATAACTACAAAGGTCGTACAGTATAAATAATTAGATACGTGATAATTGAACAGAAATATCCTACTAAAAAGGAGTGAGCAGATTTGTGAAACCACATAGATCAAACTAAAATTAGAATCAAGCAATTTGAAAAAGAAAAGGAATTAACAAGGTATAGTAAACCATAAAAAACAAGTGGAATCACAAATAATAAATAATTATGCCAAGCACAATCATAACACAATTCAGCAACCCAGATCATCAAACTTTACAAAACTGAACAACAAACCATGTATTCACCGTAAAAGACTCATCTTGATGACCGTGGGCATGCCCTGTTCCTCAGGAAGAACAAGCCCGAGAATGTACCCACGAGAAGCCATCAAACAAAGCTAACCCATTTTTCTTAACCCAGTTCAGAATCCAAGTTTCTGCACTCAAATCTCTCCTCTCTCTTCCGTAGACTTACCCATCTATAATCTATCTCCAGAACTCCATGTCAGAAGATCCTGACAATTTTTCCAAATTCTTTTACTTTTGGGCGGCAACAAAAATGAAAATTAAAGGTATGTGACTTCAGATTCATGCGACCCAATCGTTTAATCAACAACTTTCAGTGATAATAATCTGTGACACACGCGTACCTTTGAAAATCCAGGCCGGGTCCTCAAAACAGACACGAACAAATTCTGTGTCTGTCAACAATAATTATGCATCTGCCAGCACCTTGTGTCATTCTACAACGTGGCTCCCCGTTTAATTCCGTAGACGATTCATCTTAGCCGTCAACTTAATCAAACGGTGGGACATTCATGGATAACGTACGTAAGTTGCTGACATCAGTGAGTAGGTGGGAGAAACTAGGAGAATTGATTAAGGAAATAACTCTATGATGGCCCACAAAGCCACTTGTGATTTGACTGCGCTCTCAGTTTGATTATCAATCGACCCCTTATCGGTGTTTGCAATGGTTCGGCTGCTTTCCACTCTTTTAAAAGTTAATTAATTAATTAATTATTGTTAAAGGGCAAAAGTAGGTAGGCCCCATTGGCATGGTTTTGTCGTGGGAAGTATCTGGGAAATTGCCTATGCAACGTACGCTTCTCTTCTCTCACAGTCAGCAGTCACGTTTGTCATCAAAGAGAATTTGTTACATTCTCTCCACCCTCACCCACCCCTCTTTTGATTTGTCCACTCCTTTTTATTACATTGCATTTTCGTGTCAGGTCAGGTCAAACAAGTCAGTCCGTATTATCACGCGCCAGAGCGGTGTCAACAACTATTTTGACGTGCGGTGGGTCCCTGCCAACCTCTGTAGCAAAGTTATCCGACGGTTGACGTTTAAGACAAACGCGTTTCGCATTTAATGTTACAATTAATTATTCAACAAATATATTGTAGTCCAGGATTTTGAACTTGGAAAATTATATTCTAGTCCTTGAGTTATATGTTTTTGCAAATAGTTTTATAATTGATCTATTTACTTTAAATCAGTCTCTGATTGATTGTCTTATAATGACCATATTACCCTCGTAGTATTCAACTTGAGTGATGTGACTAACCGCTAAAGATAAAGGGTATATTGCCGATTAAATCTCATTGAGAAATGTATGCGATCTTGACATGTGTCGGGAGCACAGAGCGAGTTGTGTGTATTTACGTACTTGCCTAATCACGTCTCACAGCACACCCTCAACCCAATAATTTCCCTTGTCGTTTAAAAACGCCAAAAATAAGGAATTCTTAAAGTCGTCATCTTCGCTCGTTTCTTTATCTCACACTTCTCGTTTCTTTTTCTCTCTCCCATTCACCTTCGAAGAAAAACTTTCCTTAAGGAAACCCTAGATTTTCTCACCCAGCCAAACACCAACTTTCCCGAGAAATTGTCGAAATTAAACCCCAATTCACACAGCATCCCCACTCTACACCCTTCGAGTCCCCTCCATAATTTTTTCCCCCGAGAAAAATCCCCAAATCTTGATTTTCCAAGAAAATCCTTTTTAAATTCCCGGTCATGGGAAAGATTTTCCGGGAATACAGCAAACCCAATACCTCTTCGTCCACCACCTCCGAGAGCACCACATCGACGTCGATCACCGAGACGGTTAACGGATCTCACCAGTTCAAAATCACCGGCTATTCTCTATCTAAGGGCCTTGGGATCGGCAAGTACAAAGCTTCTGACACGTTCATGGTGGGTGGGTACGCGTGGGCGATTTATTTCTATCCGGATGGCAAGAGCGTGGAAGACAATGCGACATACGTTTCTCTTTTTATCGCGTTGGCCAGCGAGGGGACTGACGTAAGGGCGCTTTTCGAGCTGACGTTGTTGGATCAGAGCGGCAAGGAGCGCCACAAGGTGCATAGCCATTTCGGGAGGACGCTCGAGAGTGGGCCGTACACGCTTAAGTATCGCGGTAGCATGTGGTGAGAGATTTTGTTTCTTTTCGCTTCTTTTGTTTCGCGTGCCTTCTTGTGCTGCTGCTATTCTTTGTCGCATTTCATTTTCATCGACAACATTACGAGGTTATCCAAAGATCTCGAAGAAAGAATTTAGCATGTTTCTTTGTTGTTTGTTCGCGTATGGTAGCTATTTTTTCTTTACTGAATTCTAGATAATATTAGATTTCATACCTATTTTTATATAAAAATGATTGTAATTGGTATCTTTTCTTATTTATGCGCGAAAATGGAGAAAAAGGAATATATGGTTTGATCATGAAATGTTTTTTAGCACAGTTAAAAGATTTTATGGTCAATAGAGTTTTTTGTGTCAGAAAGAATTAGGTGATAAAGAGTATAGTGGCTTCACTATCCATTACGATCTTTTGAAATTGATTGCTATGTTTTCTTGAACATCTTAGTGGGCATATGATTTTCTGCAAATAACACTTCCTTTTATCCAACATAGCTTGGATGCAGTATATCATTGTTTGTTTTAAGTTCTTTGTAATTAAATTCCAAACACCTATATTGTGGTTCTAATCATTTGATGTTACAGGGGATACAAGCGTTTCTTCAAAAGGACTCTTCTGGAACAATCAGACTATCTTAAAGATGATTGCCTCTCGGTCCACTGCAGTGTTGGTGTAGTGAAGTCGCACACAGAGGGGCCTAAGATCTACTCCATATCTGTACCGTCTTCTAACATTGGTCAGCATTTTGGCCAACTATTGGAGAGTGGAAAGAGAACTGATGTAATTTTTGAAATCAATGATGAAACATTTTCTGCACACAAATTGGTTCTTGCTGCTCGTTCACCCGTATTCAGGGCTCAACTTTATGGTCCAATGAAGGATCAGAATACCCAGTGTATAAAAGTTGAGGATATGGAGGCCCCCGTTTTTAAGGTTACATACATTTTCCAACATATTTTGACTGACCAATTTTTTAGTGTATTAGCTTATGTTGTAATTGTCATTCGTATGCAAGCATATAGGTTCTGAAAACTGCTTAGATGTTTATCTTCTATTTTTTTCACCGAATTGTATCCACATTATTGTCGTTCTTGTTTCTGCATGCCACAGACCTTTCTATTGGTTTGCTCTGTTTGATAAGTTAAGTAGAAAGCTATCAGTAAGGGAAGCAATAACAAATGAGTTAGTTTGTCGTATGTAGTATGTCTATATGAAATTTGCATCTAGTTTTTTTTTATGTCATATTATGTTTAATGAATTAGATTCCATGTGTGGTAATTTTGTTATGTTTAATTTGCTCTGTAGAGAAATGTTATAATTTATTGTTGTATAGGGATTTTGCTGGTATTAATGACGACTATGAGATACCTATGACAGTTTGACTGCATTGAAAGTTCTTCCAATCTCTTTGATGTAGCTATGAGAATTGATTGACCCTCTTTTAGTGCTACATTTGATATACTGTTCGCACTTTCATGTATGATAAATCTGATGCCAGCTTGTGATATGTGATAATTTAGCTGATTTCCTTGTTTCATTTTGTGTTGACCATTTAGCAGAATCACGTGCTTTCTCATTCCCTTGAACCTCTATCCTGCTTAGCCATTTTACTCTTTGGCATTTGTTTTCTAGATTGCCAAGATGATTTGTGTGATGATCTGACACTATTACCCTTCAGTAATTGCTTTTATGGCATGTTTTTACACCTTTCAGGCTTTACTACATTTTATATACTGGGACGCTTTGCCTGACATGGAAGAACTTACTGGTATGAATTCGAAATGGGCTTCTACTTTGATGTCGCAGCATCTGCTCGCAGCAGCTGATAGGTATGGTCTAGAGAGGCTTAGGCTGGTATGTGAATCCAACCTCTGCGAGGACATTGCCATTAACACTGTGGCCACGACATTAGCCTTGGCAGAGCAGCACCATTGTTTCCAGCTGAAGGCCATGTGTCTCAAATTTGTTGCGATGCCTGAAAACCTGAGAGGTGGTTATTGCCAAAGATCTATTCCATATTCTGTAAATATGTTGTGTCTTATATTTTTGTTTCTGTATCATGCTTCATGTTCCCTTGGGAAAGAAGTTTTTGTTTTAACAACCCTACATCACTACAAAATCATGTTTTATTGGTCATGGTGATGAATAGGTTTGACCATTATTTGATTGACAATCCACTGAACATTAATCTCTTTGCCAGCATTTTTATACTTTTGTGGCACCCTTGTGCACGGCTGCTTGGTGCAATGTCCTTAATGTGGGATGGCAAGTGGTCTTCATCTTGGGTGCCTATATTAGTGTCCATGGCATATTTAGTTTACTGGAGTTCATTTGCAGCCATGGTAGTTATCTGTTCTCCACGTCAGTAACCAGGCTGTTTAACAACCCTTAATTGAAGCTGCATTATAAGATCTTTTGTTATTTTCAAACAAAATGAAAGGTTCTGCATACGTACATGTGAAAATATTATTAGGCTGAAAGATGTGCAGTTATTTTTTTTAATCGTTGAGGTATTCTTTTTAACCTTTTTTGTTTACATTTTGCCAGTATGATAAATTAACTGAAACCTTTTATATTTTATTTTTTGCAGCTGTGATGCAAACTGATGGATTTGAATACTTGAAGGAAAGTTGCCCCTCTGTTTTGACTGAACTCTTAGAGTATGTGGCTAGAGTGAGTGAGCACGCGGTGGTAATCTGCAGGCATGGTAATGAAGCTATACTAGATGGCAGCGACGTGAATGGTAGACGGGTGAAGCAAAGGCTATAGGAAAAACATATTTTCTTTGTAGCAAACAAATATAATGAGAAAAATCTTATCATTTTTAGGTTTAGAAACAATTTCCCCTTGTTCTGTTTTTGTACTTGTAATTGTTGTAAATTTAGTGTTTTTATTCTTTGCACTTGGTGTCCATACCCGGTTTGTCATTTGGAAGTCTTATTTTGGTTGTTTGCCATATTCTGCTTTCCCCTTGTTTCGTATGGTCGGTTCCTGGAATTGCTACGTGTCCGCATGCATCTTATTTGTGTATGCATCGTTGATAGCCAAATTATATTTATTCGTTTGTTATAAAAATCCTTTTTTAAAAAATTAACAGTTGGATGCTCCAGGTTTTATGTCCAGGCCAAGGTTCATTGTATTTATATAATAAATGCTTCTCGAAATTATCGAAACAAATCAATAGGGATGAATACAGAAGCACTTAATGTAATGCAATTATTTCCCTAATATTAAGGGGAGATGCTTAAATTGTGCAAAACCTGCCAATAAAGAAAACTGAAGAATTAGATTATATTAGGAAGTTTTGCGTTTTTAAGGTCCTGTCACGGTTCAGGGAAGTGTACATGCTCTCACCTAAAGACACTGCAAATAACTAACGTAGAAACCAGAGCAGCAGAATTCTTTCTACTCCGGGCAAAGAAAAAAATGGTAAAAGTTCCTATCTTTATAAATATTGCATGTTGGGTTCTGGGTTCCTCTCTTTCGGATTTTTCATGTTTCTTTTGGAATCTTTGCTTATATATCGTTAAATTTTATGGGTGTTTTTTTTTCCTTTCATGGATTTTGATGTATGTGTTTTTTATATTCTGGGTCTTTGAATTTTTGTTTTGGTTTCTTTCGTTGCAGCTGTTCTTTTCGTATTTCAAGGACTTGGTGGGCAGAGAAGTGACTGTGGAGTTGAAGAATGATTTGGCAATAAGAGGGACTCTGCACTCAGTTGATCAGTACCTCAATATCAAGCTGGAGAACACTAGGGTTGTTGATCAAGACAAGTACCCTCACATGGTATTCACTCTTTCACTCCTATGTTTCTAGGGTTTTGTTATTTTCTTCTATTTAATGTAAATGGAAGTTGGAAATTTAGGGTCTTAGGGTTTACTAGGGCTTTAAACCTTTGTTTCTCGGGAAAGTTTGGTCTAATCGATATTTTGTGTTATGTGTTTTACCTCTTAATTCACTATTGATTTGTTTTCAGGATGGGAATGTTAGAATGTGACATGAGAATTTGGGCTTTGTAGTTTATTGGGGTTTTAGAAGACTTTTGCTGAGGATTAGGGTTAGGGTTTACTTAGCTTGCAATGTCTCGTAACATCAATGCAGGGATAATACTTTTGTATCCTGGAATAAGGAAAGTTTTATCAGCAGATTGCATTAGGGAGAGTTTTTCTCTACACGAGCCACACGCACGCACATACACCATGTTTTTCAGCATGGTTTTCGTTGTTTGATAAACCTTCCTAGACTCATGTCCACGTGAAAGTGTTAATGCACTTTTTTAGATTAAAGTAGGTGTTGTTACTAGGAAATTTTACACATTACCCCTTGTCCATCTTCTTTATATAGCCTTTCATTTTTCCTGTATCTAGTTTCATTAGATGATCTTTTGCTTGGTTGCAGCTTTCCGTAAGGAACTGTTTCATAAGGGGATCGGTGGTTAGATACGTTCAGCTGCCGCCTGATGGAGTTGATGTTGACCTGCTTCATGATGCTACAAGAAGAGAGGCTCGGGGAGGCTGAATCTATAGTTTTAATCTTAAATGTAATTTTGTGGACATCAATTTTGTTACTTTGAGATGTAATTTTCTTTTCTTTTTCTTTTTTTCTCATTTTTGGGTTTAAACGAAGCCTAACTTACATTCCGATGGCTGCACATTTATTCCTTCAAGATGCTGATGCGGATCGAGCCCTGCCTTTCCTTTAATTTGGGAAAAGATTGTTGGGTTGTGTTGACAGATCTTTCTGTTTGTGTGGTACTTCTCCAAGGCGCATTTTGGAGAAATGAAATGCAGAATTTCTCTCTTTCAAGTAGAGTTCTTAGAATGATCTCTATCATGTTAACTCCGGAGTGATCTATCAGGATTTACATTCCACCAGTTACCAGCGATTCTAAATCTTGCCTCAAACTTTCTTCCTAAAGTTGAATGAAGATTAACATGAGATAGATTGAATAAAAACATTCAATAAATTTCTGTCCTAGTTGTTTGTTAAAATTTTCCTCTTCTTTATAATTATCATTATTGTAACTGACTATGAGAATTATATCAGATGGATATGGTGCTGTACATTCTAGCAAAACGTTCCCCTGAGTAACACTTTTCTTCAATATACTTTGAATTTTTGGCACATTACGAAGTATTTTGATAATTGCCAAAGATAGTCTGCGATACAATTATTGATGGCAATTCAAAATCTTTTATATTTGACAACTATATTTTGCACTCATTGAATACCTTCTCAGCTTGAAGAAAGAAATCGCTCGATTTTATTTATCTAACAACCACTTCAGTTTTTCCAAGGCATCTTCATGCTCCAATGGCAAGGAAAATTATACCTATTCAGGTATGTATGTGTCTTGTCATTTGTCTTTCCTTCTTCTCTCTTGTTTCATACATTCAAAGTACTTTTGGACAATGTACATGCAGATTTGTGTCCTGAATGTAGATCTCTAGCATTGCCAAGCATGCCCTAAGAAAGTGAATCAAATGTTGCAGAAAATCAAAGGTAAATATATTCTTATTTGTACTTTTTTTTTCAGTTTAATGTACTATTTTCTAGTTACAGTTGGTTATTTGTGTTGTGATATGGGAGTGCATGGTATCTTCATAGATACAGAAGAAGGATTGGTAATAGTTACTGGCGTTTTAGATCCTGCTTTACTCATAAAGACAATAGAATATTAGTAATAGTTATATTACTTAATTTTGATCAACAAAGCTTCCAAAAACTAACTACTTTCCAAAAGAGATCATGTATACTTTTACTTCAGACATGAATTGGCCTGTTGGAGGAGCATTATTTCTTGATTTCAGTTCCATACTACGAGAGAACACCAGGGGCTTTTTATAGGATAACAGTGAACAACAAAGAGAAAAGTGTAAATGGAGAATATCGAGAGCGGGATAAAGAATCCTGTTTCTGGGATTTTTAAATTCCTCATAAAGGGAACATCTCATACAGTGAGTTCAAATATCAATTATTTTGTTTCCTCCTCTGCATGCTATTGGTATTATACAACTGTAACTTGAAGCAATTCGTTTGTAATTTGTAAGAGGAAAGCACGTTGTCCAAAAACTTGCCTGTAGAGCCAAAAAAGAAACTGTTTTTGGTTGAAACACTAACATCGCAAGCAGGGCAGGGCCAAAGTTGAGATGTTGAGGGGGTCTTAATGAAATATATCATGTAGAGGAAAAAGAAAATAATTTTCTATCATTCACGGTGGCCCTCAGTTGAAGTGGAAGACTACGGTTGGTTTACTTCCTCGCTCGACTCTGAAGTGAGTTGATAGATTATTAATGCAAAGAGGAGAGTTTTAGCGGGGAAAAAATGGGTACGAATTAGCAGCAAGTAATAAATTGTAAAACCCTAGTCCTCATCCTGTCTCTTTCGGTGGCTTCCGTGTGGTTTGTTGAATGTCACATTCGCTGTTATATATTTATACAGAGTAATTTCCCGCCTCCGAAGCTTCGTTTCGAAGGGGTAGGAGATGGCTACTGATCTAGACCCTCCCAAAAACCGTACCACGAGGTCCCACTATCTCCTTTTCTTTTTAATTTTAGGGTTCCATTTCTGCATTTTTTTTTCAAATCATTTTGTCCAGAATCTCTTAACAAGGCTGTGTTTTAGAGTACTACTTCATTGTTGCTTGTATTTAGTTTATTTAAAATTGGAACTATTTACACTAGAATGATTTCTAATTATTCGATGCTAAGCTCTGTTGCACGATGCGATTTGAACAGAAGACATTAGATAGATAAATAAGTTAAGGTCTTAAGAAAAGTGAAGTTGCTAACTTCTTACATTTACTTCAGTCGTAAGTTGCTGTATGTAATGCTTTCTCTGATTTCTTATTACGATGCATACCTGAAGATTTTGAATGTAAAGATTGTTTCTGTTTTATATAGGCACAAATGCCCTGCATGCTACAAACAATTTAAGAGAAAGGATCATCTTATTGAGCATATGAAGATGTCATACCACTCTGTTCATCAGCCAAAGTGCGCAGTCTGTCAAAAGCACTGCAAATCTTTCGAGTCTCTGCGAGAACATCTTACCGGTTAAGTTTATTTGCAAGTTTAATGTTCACTCTCATTGATCTATTGGCGGATTGCTCATTTTGGTTTTCTTTCCCCTGCTATAGGCCCATCAGCCAAAGCAAATTGTTCAAGGATTTTCTCTGACCAAGGTTGCAATCTTTGTATGAAAATTTTTGATCATCTCAATTCTCTTAGCAAACATAAAGAATCATGTTCCTTTTCTGCGCCTGTTCCCTTAGTAAGTTCCTTGGTGAATCTTTAAAGTGGTCAAGACAAAAACTGAGAAGCTTGTAATTTGATAGTGTTTTTAAACATTTTAAAGATCAATGACATCTAATCTAATTTTAAGAGAATTGAACATTGAAATTTATGTCTTTTGTTGCAGGGGACATCGATGTCTTCTGCAGTATGTGAAAAGACAATTTCAGTCTTAGTTGATAAAAATGGCACAGGCAGAGCAGTTGCCATTGATTGCGAAATGGTTGGTGGTGGAACTGATGGATCACTTGACCTTTGTGCTAGGGTCTGCCTTGTTGACGAAGATGAGAATGTCATTTTCCACACATATGTGCAGCCACAAATTCCTGTAACCAATTATAGGTACTTCCCTGCTCTCTATGCCTTTAGTTTCTCCAAAACAATAATTGTGAATGAGTCTGCTCATCGTTCATGCATCTCTATCATCTTTTTCAGATGTGAAGTAACTGGGTTAACTGAAGAGCATCTAAAAGACGCCATGCCACTAAATGAAGTGCGAGATAAGATTTTGGAAACTTTGTGCAATGGAGAGTCTGTTGAGAGGCTACGATTGGATGGTGGAAAGGGAAGACTTCTTGTGGGTCATGGCTTAGAGCATGATTTGAATTGCTTGAGAATGAATTATCCTGATCACATGTTGAGGTGAGTGCACACATTCGTGCACACATTCACGGCTTGAAACTTTGATAATAAATTAAGCCCATTTAAACATCTTTTTAATAAATTTAAATTTCTCTCTTTGGTAGACCAAAATAACAGCTGTAATTTTCAGCTGAACTATATATCATATCTGTTAGAGAAAATAAACTATTGTAGTTATAATAACTACATAGAGCATGTCCTTATATAGGATCAAAAGAGATAACCAAAATAAACTAGGAATACCAGCACTACTCTAATAAGAAATCCTACCCTACTAAGAGTGGACATAATAGTAAGACAATTTAATAAGTTATTTCCTATTTTAACTCTTAACAAATATGGATCAAAGCTCATTGAGTCAACTTGAATTAGCTTAGTTAATATTGGAGTTAAGCATATCAAAAAGACCTTCACAATCTGCTTCTGTATCTCGAATCTGGCAGTACAGACCATTTGTATTTGGATATCCCTTGGAAATAACAGTAGTTCTATACTCTGATTCTCACTCTCTTTTCTGTCAGCCACAGGATGACTATAGAAATCTCTAAGTAGATGCCATAATGTTGCTTATTGTTTAAGTTGATTTAGATCACTGTATTTTACTTTCAGTAAGGAAACAATAGATATTTCTATCATATACAATAAAAAATGATGCGGGAATACATCCTTTTTTATCATATCTTAAGACAGCCTGAATGTATCTTCGACCAATGTATCACAGGGAGAGTTGTTTTATCTTCTGCATCATCTCCTTTTTGCAGAACTTTTGTGAAGTCTCTGTTATCACTTTCTTTACCATCCTCAGACATCATTTCATTTCTTCTTGAGTTCAGGCCTCCCTAAAACAAGGGAGCATTGTTGTAAATTATGGTCAAAGTTTTGAAGCAATTTTAAATAATAGTACTTCTGAACCTAGTTTTGGCATTTGTTCTAGTAAAGTTTAGGTGCTTGGTTTCCACAGTTTAAGAAGTGGATATTGTTGGCACGATTTTGATTTATGATCTGGGGTCAAGAAATTTTTAATTACTTGCTTGTTTTATACATGAAATGTTGTTGGCACATAGAAACAAGCCCCGTTTGTTTTCATGCCATGCAGGGATACTGCAAAATATCGCCCATTGATGAAGACAAATCTGGTTAGCCACTCACTCAAGTACCTCACCAAAACATATCTAGGGCAAGTTACTTATCTTTTGCTTTTAATATCCACGCTGATTGCTTATCTGTATTAGACACGTGAAAATAACTTTACATATATTCACGGGACCTTTGCTTGATAGGTATGATATTCAATCTGGGGTGCATGATCCATATGAAGACTGCGTATCTGTCATGAGACTGTACAAGAGATTTCAAGGCCAAGGCCATCGTCAGGTGGAAGACAGAAATATCACCAGGGGTTTAGATTTTTATAAATCCAAGGAACTTGAGAAAAAGAGCTCAAGCGAGCTTTACGAGATGTCAAGAGCCAACTACAGGTGTTGGTGTCAGGATGATTCAAGGCAAATCATGCAGCCTTAGCTTATGATCTCCTTGATCTTCATCTGTTGTAGATATTAAACCCGTCTTCATGACACAGTTTGAATGATACGCGGTGATGGCATGGCACTTTGTTTTTAGTTTCTACTTTTATGGCAGGAGGGGTGCATGCGCATGCACCATCCCTTTCTGAATTAGCACAAAAGAAATTGGAAAATGAGAGAATAATTCCACCTTTCAAAGCTTCTGCAAGAACTTGTAAAAATAACCTCGGATAATCAGAGTTTTACTTTGAGGATAATAATAACTATAATAAAATTAATCACCGGCTTGGTAAAACAAAAAGGTAATTTAACATTTTCAACCCAAATCCCACGATTGATCTGAAGACCGAGCCTGAGTCGGTGTCTTTTCCAGTTTAACTAGAAAACAAGAAAAGAAGTTTCTCTCTGCAAAGAAAATCAAAGTCAAGGAAAACGACCCGTGTTCCTTCTCCCTCATCTTATCATTCAGTTCTCCCTGTTGCGTTAGTGTTATGCCACGAATCTGTGGTTATTGAACACCCATTTGCCTCTCTCTCTCTCTCTCTCTCTCTACATAACTAAAACTATCAGCAACAACTTGAAGACCGTTTAGTGTGATGGCGTCGGAGGCGTTCGTACAGCCCAATCAACGGACTAGTAGTAGTGTTCTGTGGGACACGATTTTGGAGCTGACCAAGAAGGCGCAAAACGATAACACCGACCCACTTGTTTGGGCGATTCAACTCACCTCCTCTCTCAACTCCGCCGGAGTGATTCTGCCGTCCACCGACCTCGCTCACCTCCTCGTCTCTTACATCTGTTGGGACAATCACGTGCCCATTGCGTGGAAGTTCCTCGAGAAAGCCTTAGCCATCGAAAGCGTTCCTCCCTTCCTCGTACTCGCTCTTCTCTCCACCAGGTTTCATTTTTACTATATCCATGCACCCTCTTTCTTGCTTTTGTTTTTGTTTTTTATTTTCTAGGTTGACATAGTTATTATTACTACTATCATTATGCTGTGTGGATGGACCTTTTTTGGAAATTTGCTGATATCTGTTTTAGTCTTGCTGGGAAAAAAATTTCAATTTTCACCATGTTTTAAGTCTTTCACTTGGAAATCAATGATTTTCTTGACTCTCAGTTTAACTCTTGAATTAGTACAACATGCCGTTTTCTGTCATTGCCCAGTGATGCATTTCATCATCCACGTGATTTTAGATTGAAAATTGTGTGGCTCTATATTTTCATATTGCCTGTTAATATTGGCACGCCGTCATGGTAAATACGTTCAATTCTCAGGTGATGTTCTTACTTTTGTTGTTTCCCACAGGGTCATTCCAAATCGACAGCTCCACCCTACAGCATATAGGCTTTATATGGAACTCCTCTCGCGGCATGCATTCTCTTTTACATCACTGGTGAATGGGCCAAATTATCAAAAGTAATCTTCAAATTTATTTTTATTTTATTTCGGACAATTGTCTTCATTGATAGCCTCCTGCTTATTTTCTATAAATTCCATTTAACTTGTCCATAGACAATGTAATGTGACTTAGGTTAGAAAGAGAAGCAAAGAATCTTCTTCTAGACGATTTGGGGCATCCTATAAATGCTGAATTGGAAGGGGTCTGTGACAGAGAGTAATAATTGTGAAAGCACGCATTCTCTTTCATGTAGCTTTTGTAGGATATTTTGCATGTACTTCAGTGGTATAATAAGTGCTAACCCAACCTTCGTGTGAAATTACAGGATCATGAAATCCATAGAAGATGTTCTTAATCTTTCCCAGATATTTGGTATTGAAGTGTGTGAATCGGGGCTTCTAGTTGAATTTGTCTTTTCTATTGTATGGCAATTGCTTGATGCATCACTAGACGATGATGGCCTGCTGGAACTTGCTCCAGAAAGTAATCTGAGATGGCCAACTAGACCACAAGACATGGAAATAGACGGTACTGATGGCCTTCATGATAAGAGAACCGAGTGTCAGGAAGGGCTTTCCAAAGCAAATACTACAATGGCCATTGAAATAATCGGGGAGTTTCTGAGAAACAAAGTCACTTCAAGGATTATTTACCTGGCATGCCAGAGCATGTAAGAAATTATATTTATTAAACACCTTCTCAGTTCAACTCAAGTAATGCTTCACATTGCTCTGTGGTTTTGAATTCTGGAGTTGTTTTGTAAAAAAAAATTTTGGAGAAAGGTATTTTTGGGAAGTGATTGACACATGAATCCTTTATTCCTTCTTAGGCCATCGCATTGGGGAGGTTTCATTCAGCGGGTAAGACTGCTTGTGCTGAAGTCAACAGCATTGAGGAATTCAAAACATATAACTCCTGAGGCCCTTCTGCAGTTGACATCCGATACGCTTAAGGTTTTGTCTAGGGAATCTAAAACAGTATCACAACAACAGTTTCTTGCAGCCATGGATTCCGGTTCTTTAATATCTTTGGTTGGGACTAGTCAGTCTGCCCTGTGGCTTCCAATTGATCTGTTTCTGGAAGATGCTATGGATGGATCTCAAGTTGCTGCAAATAGTGCTGTTGAAACTCTTACTGGTAAAATCCAATAATTGTAGTTTGATGCTTTGTTCATTGCTCTAATAGGAAGTGGATAAATCTCTACTTCTAAGCAGTATTATTGAGTAGAGCTGATGTAGCAGGTTTAGTGAAGGCTCTGCAGGCAGTTAATGGTTCCATGTGGCATGATACGTTTTTGGGTCTGTGGATTGCAGCTCTTCGGTTCGTTCAAAGGGTAGGAGTTTGTCCCAACTTATTTTGTTGCTTAAGGTTTTGAAAATTGTTCTCAAATAATAATTTGGCTTGCATAAATTTTTGGGAATGCAGTATGTTTTATGGCTGAGGAATCTAAAACATTGATCTGCTATCTAGTGTACAGAGTACCTATTTTATGCATAGAGCACAAAAAGGAAAAGAAAATGTTAGAGAAATGAAACGGTTGACAGTGAATTTAAGTGATTTTATGTGGGAGCTTGTGGGACTTGCTATGGGATTTAGGCCAAGATACAGTTAGGTGATTCCTGATTTATTTGTCTAGTCAATATAGAATCACGTGCAATTTGGTCTTACGCAGCATCCTTGTCAGGGTCCAATAGAACTTCGTATGTTTTTGTTGTAAGAAGTCAGTAGTGACATGCCTTCAAGGTCACTTATTTTTTATTTTAATTTTCATTTGCTTGTCTTCTAGGAAAGGGTTCCAAGTGAAGGTCCCGTACCTAGTCTTGACACCTACTTGTGCATGTTGTTGTCTATTGCAATACTTGCGGTTGCTGATATTATTGAGGAGGAGGAAAGTGAATTGATTGATGAAACTGAACACAGCCCAAGCAATCTCAGAAAAGAGAAGCAGGCTCCTGGAAAACGGCGGAAAGATTTAATTACGAGCCTACAGCTTTTGGGTGATTATGAGAGCTTGTTGACTGCCCCTCCATCTGTTCGTTCAATGGCCAATCAGGCTGCCACAAAAGCAATTATGTTCATTTCAGGTCTCACAGTTGCTAATGGTTACTGTGAAAGTGTGAGCATGAATGAAATGCAGATGAATTGTTGTAAGTGATGTTGTTATTGCAGTTTCGCAACTTAAATTGGAAAGTTTCCAGTTTCGATGTTTTTTCCCTGAGCATTTCTTAGGAAAAGCACATCTTTTCTTATGGTTGATTAAATTTCCCTTTAATTTTCGCAGAAAAATTTTGTTAATGTACTTGAACCTGAGTATTACAGCCATTTTCTCCATTATTCATCCCAAATTCTTATTGTTGAATATAAAGTTGAATTTCCATTTTGATTAATCACTCGTTTCTGAAATGTCCCTCAAATTTTGTAGCTTTCACAAAGAAATTTCATGAATGTAAATGAACCTGACTATTACAGCCATCTTCTGCACTGTTCATCTTTAATTTTTTTGCTCATATATGTTGTTGAATTTCCATTCCATTTACTATGGGGAGATTTATTCTTGTCTCAAATTTAATACTTTTATCTCTGTTTAGCTTTACTTTATAATTTTTTTGCCTTTTCTTGCAGCTGGAAACATGTGGCATCTAATTGTTGAGGCATGTATTGCTAGGAATCTGCTGGATACATCTGCATATTTCTGGCCAGGCTATGTGAACACATGCAACAACCAAGTACCGTGTAGTGTTACTACCCAAATGTCTTGTTGGTCATCATTGATGAAGGGGTCCCTGCTAACTCCAGCTTTGACAAATGCTTTAGCTGTAACTCCAGCTTCTAGGTATGCTGCTGTTTGTATTGCACAAAACCATCTCAGTTAATATTTCTGTAGCTGGACTTCTTGTTCTGACAATTGTCTTAAAACTAACTTATTTTCTGTAGATTTATTCATTTTATTTTCATTTTGGTTTTGTGCATAAACTCATAAGGTCCTCATGTAAAAGAGCTTGAATGAATGAAAACCATTGACAATGCTGATTTATTCTAATTATATTAGCTGGTAACCCTGATGAATTTTCTGGTCAAATAAACAAAATTATAGTGAAAGATCTAGAAAAACAAGATTATGGATTGAGTGGCCTGGAAAATGTTCATTGTTTGAACATATAGTTATATCTCATGGCTCTTCTAATGGATCAGGACATGTGGCTTGTACATTTAGTATCTGCAGAATCAATAATATGCCTTGTTATTCCCTCTTTTGGTGTCAGTTTGGTGTCAACTGCTATGGCATAAAGTTTTTTTTGAGGAGTGGGCAAGGACTTGTTATGGTCAAGAAATATGTGTTCTTTATCTAAAGAATATATTGTTCTTCTTTTCTCATCCCTGTACCTTATCGTTACTCTTTTTCCCTATGTAATATAGTCACACAATTACAGACATGAAGTACACTTGCATACCATATGTGAATTCATGTATTTTGTATTCTCTCTCTCTCTCTCTCTACCCCTTTCCAATTGGTCTGGAAACAGTATGGTTGTCTGTAGCATTCTGTAATGTTTTCAACTATGACCTGGTCTTCAGTTACATAATTCATTTTCCTGAAGCCAGGTACATCAGATGCTCTTTTTTTGTAAATTTTTCCAGTGGTAAGGGAACTTACTTAAGTTCATGGATTTGATGGAAGCTTAGCAGAGATTGAGAAAGTATGTGAGATTGCAATCAATGGTTCAGTTGATGAGAAGATATCTGCTGCTACAATACTTTGTGGGGCATCTTTGCTTCGTGGTTGGAGTGTTCAGGTAATAAAGCCTTATGTTTACACAGAGTTCTGTATTTTAATGAGCAGGCTTTGATACTGTCTTCCTTATTGGTTCAGGAGTCTGTTCTCTCACTTTTCCTTATTCCTATGTTATTGATGGTGAATTTATTTTGGCTTCTGTTATTTATAGGAAAACACTATGCTTCTAGTTATAAAATTGCTGTCACCTCCAGTTCCTGCTGATCATTCTGGTAGCGAAAGCCATCTAATTGGTTATGCCCCATTACTAAACGTGCTTCTTGTTGGAATATCATCTGTAGACTGCATCCAGATTTTGTCCCTACATGGCATGGTAGGTTGTGTTTCAACACACTATGTTCTCTCTGACTAATATGTATATGTAATTGTCTTGTGTTTGAAATTTGCATTAATAGCTTAGAAGGTAAACAAATTTTTGAAGAGGTTGGTTACCAAAAAAGAATATATTCTCTGTTTATTGCAAATAAATGAAATTTAGAGGGTTCCCATCATTAGAAGATGAACACAGGACTGCTCCTGAATTTCTTTATGAAACAAAAAGAAATCCCCCAAAGAAAAAATGAACATATGGACCAGTGTTGCTTTTCACGTCCATGGAAGCCATTTTACTACCCCCAAAGAAAAAATGAACAAATGGACCAGTGTTGCTTTTCATGTCCATGAAAGCCATTTTACTACATGATCCTAATTATTGAAGCATGTGTGATTGTATATATCCTTGCTCAATAATTAAAAATAAGCAAACAAAAGAGATAATAGAATAAAGCACAGTCCAAACAGAGGAACGAATATCCCAAAGTCTTCATGTTCTCTGAGCTGATTTTGTTCAATATTTATTGCCAGGCTCCAATACTTGCAGGTGTATTGATGCCCATTTGCGAGGTTTTTGGATCAAGCATTCCAAATATCTCATGGTCCCTTCCAACGGGGGAAGAGCTCTCTTCTCATGCAGTGTTCAGCAATGCATTTACTCTCCTACTAAGGTTGTGGAGATTTTATTATCTTCCCTATGAACATATAAGGGGAGACACTCCAGTGACTTCCCATCTAAGTCCTGATTATATCTTGGTAATTCGGAACTCTCAATTAGCATCTTTTGGAAATTCACCCAAGGATCAAATGAAAACCTTGAGATTTTCGAAAATTTTAAATAGTCTCTCTTTATGTCCCATATTTATAGACTCTTTCCCCAAATTGAAGCAATGGCACCGACAACATCAAGAATGCATTGCTTCCACCCTCACTGCTCTTGTACATGGGACAGCTGTTCATCAGATTGTTGATGCGCTCCTCAATATGATGTTTAGAAAGATTAATAGAAGTGGGACACCTTTAACTCCTACAACTTTCGGAAGTGCTAGTTCATCGGGGTTTGGGGCAGAGGATGTGTTAATTAGACTCAAGGTACCTGCATGGGATATCCTGGAAGCGACTCCTTTTGCACTTGATGCAGCTCTGACAGCTTGTGCCCATGGAAGGCTGTCACCTCGTGAACTGGCTACAGGTTTGTCAATTGAATTTTTAAGCATTGTTAGTGGACTTTGAGCATATTTTAATATAAAGATGTTTAGTGACGAATGTATGCTAAGAGCCTACGGAGAAAAAGAGCATTAGATCTAATTATTTGGGTTGGAAGTTCATAATATAAATGGTTACATGCTTATTTTTATTTGTCAGGGCAGACATAAATATTTAAGTTAATCCCCTGTGATTTTGTATAATCTTGTGACTTTGTCCTAAGAGTCTTTTTATTAGTATATTATCTCATACAGAAGTTTAAATCAACTGTGGGCAACTGCATATTATTTGCTCATCCTCAAATGTTGTTTGGTGATCTGTCTGTATCAATATCCAAAAAGTTGAAGTGGAAAATTTAAGGAATGAGTTCTTACAAAATTTACCGTTGGTCTAGAAATTTTTTCTATGAATTCCTTTGAGCTTTAGATCAACTATATTTATTATCTGTTCAATGGCCTGAAAAAATAAAAAATCTCTTTATGCATCTCTGAGGTAGTAAAGTTTTATAGGAAATTGTTGACAGTTATTCATATCTCTTAACAGATCATTTTATTGGCTGCTGCCTAAGATCCTTTTCTCTTATTCAGGACTCAAAGAACTTGCTGATTTTCTTCCAGCATCTCTGGGAACCATCGTCAGCTACCTTTCATCTGAAGTGACACGGGGCATATGGAAGCCAGCTTTCATGAATGGGACTGACTGGCCAAGCCCTGCTGCAAATTTATCCAGTGTTGAGCAACAGATCAAGAAAATCTTAGCTGCCACTGGTGTCAATGTCCCAAGCCTTGCTATAGGTATTTCTTTATATTATGTAGGTTTGTGAGTTATTATATTTGCTTGTTGAATTCTCATATATGGACACTATGAAAATTCACCATGTGCATTGCCTTACTGCCTCCCCAACTGAGATGAAACATCCTTTCTCATTGATCTCTGAGTAAAATTGCATCTGTTAAACTCCGTAAACCAAAGGCATTGCTTACAGCCACATATGTATTGTTTCTGAGGCAAAAAGTGCCATAGAATTAGAATGTTAAATTTTGAGTAACTTGTTTATATTCTTAAAACACAAGGATTGGCTCCTCGTGATAAAGCAGTGAGAATAAAATTACTTTCCTTGTAATAGAATGAGTTGGATGAATGAAATATCATTTCTAATATTTATAGGGAATTTTATGGTTATAAAAATCCCTCTTTTTGACATTATGCTAACTTGTTTGCTCACAGGGGGGAATTCTCCAGCAACACTTCCATTACCCTTGGCTGCCTTAGTTAGCCTCACAATAACCTATAAACTTGATAAAGCCTCTGAACGTTTTCGTACACTTGTTGGCCCAGCCTTAAATTCTCTTGCTGCTAGTTGCCCATGGCCATGTATGCCCATCATAGCCTCCTTATGGGCTCAGAAAGTAAAACGTTGGAGTGACTTCCTTGTGTTCTCGGCCTCTAGAACAGTCTTCCACCACAATAGTGATGCCGTAGTTCAGCTCCTCAAAAGCTGCTTCACATGTACTCTTGGGTTGACTTCCTCCCATATTTATAACAATGGTGGTGTAGGTGCCCTTCTTGGCCATGGATTTGGCTCTCACTTTTCAGGTGGCATATTTCCCGTAGCGCCTGGTATTCTCTACTTACAAGTGCATCGATCTGTCAGAGATATCATGTTCATGACAGAAGAAATTGTCTCTCTTTTAATGCATTCTATTAGAGATATTGCTAATAGTGGCTTACCTAGAGAGAAACAGGAGAAATTGAAGAAGTCTGGAATGAGATATGGGCAAGTTTCTCTAGCTTCAGCAATGATGCATGTCAAGGTTGCAGCTTCACTTGCGGCTTCTTTAGTTTGGATATCCGGTGGATTAAAGTTGGTACAATATTTAATGACACAAATTTTACCATCTCGGTTTATATCAGTCCATGGACTGGAGCAGGAAGGCGGGGAATCAGGAGGCATTGTTGCAATGCTTAGGGGTTATGCACTTGCATACTTTTCAGTGTATTGCGCGACATTTGCTTGGGGTGTGGACTCAGAATCACGAGCATCAAAGAAGCGACCAATTCCTCTTGAGATTCACTTGGCATTTCTTGCAAGTGCACTAGATGGGAAAATATCGCTTGGTTGTGATCGAGCCACTTTGCAGGCGTATGTATCAGGATTTGTTGCCTTGATGGTGACATGCACGCCAACATGGATGCTGGAGATTAATGTGGATGTATTAAAAACTCTGAGCAAGGGTCTGAGGCAGTGGAATGAGGAAGAGTTGGCCTTGGCGCTACTGGGAACTGGTGGGGTTGATGCAATGGGTACAGCTGCTGAGCTGATTGTTGAAACTGGAATTTAAATCCTGTAGCTCATGATGCGTGCTCTGATCAACTTGCATGTACTACACCATCCTTATTTTATTTTTCAATTAGTGTTAGTTAATAGTTGTAAAATATAATCATGTAAAGTTGGAACAGTATAATATTAGAAAATCAGCTAAGAAACTTGGGCTAGTTTTGATTTGATTGTGATGGGTATTGCTTAAAGAATTTCCTGCTTGGTGTTGGTGCAGTGTTTTGTTTTCAGTTTGATCACTCTTTGAAATGCATGTCCTTTCCTACATCGAGGCCGAATAAACAGCAACATGAAACAGTTTTCGCATAGCATAATTGAAGCTTCAATGTCAGAATTGGACAGACGATATGCCGTAATTTCAGACCAGTGAGTAGTGAGAAAAATGTCTGAGACTCTTTTGAGTTGATTTGTACGTTAGGTACGTTAGGATTAAGGAGCAATTTGATGAGGGCAACTGGGTAATAATAAATCTCCAAAAAAAAATACCATAAAATCACACACACACACACACACACACACACACACACACACACACACACACACACACACATAAAACTTCTTTTTATTAGAGCTCTTATTTCTTCGGATATGAAAATGGAAGCAAAATTTTTCTGCTAGCATGGCTCGTCTTCCACTCTTGTATTTTCCTCTGCTTTTTTCTAAGAGGTGGGTTTTATTGAATCGACAGTTTTAAGAAGGTGCGGGTTGAAACCTTCTGGACTTTATTTTTTTAACAAAAATGGGAAAAAAAAAGGGACTAGCATGTATCAAATTTCATCAAGTTATACAAATTGTTCCAGTTGCCATCCCTTGAAGGACTATTCCAGCCTAGCCCGTACTGCTTGTGAAAGTTTTCTTTCTCACTCTCTGGGATCCTTCTTTTTAATTCTTTCTTTCTTTACTGGAAAAGAATCTGGTGATCTAATTGTCGCTTAACATTTGAGACTGAGATTTTGAAAGGGGAGGCTTCTCCTGCCATGAGACTGCTCAACGATCTTTTGAACATGCATGGTGGTTTTGGTGGTAAAGGGTGGCTGAAGGAATGCAAAAAATGCATGGTTGATAACTTTCCACGAGAGGACCATTTACCATTCTTGTGCCAGCAGGGTTTGACATCAATAAGGTATGTTGCAAATAGCCAGACTGTACAACTTTATATTTAGCAGATGCACAAAATGGACTTGCACCCACAAAGTCAAAAAAATTGGAAAACAGAAAAAGAAAATGGAAAATAATAACCATGCGATGGACAGAACTACCAGTAATATTGCTGGTGTAACACAATCATAATTTCCATAATTTTCTAGAGGCAGGTATAATGAAAAACCATAGTTAGAGAAGAGTAGGAAAAATATTGTTCCTAAAAAGTTCCTGTAACTCAACAGTAACTCAACTGCAACATCTTGCAATGGAGCTGCTAGCATTAATCTCTCTCTGGTTCTGAATGCTGTAATTTCGTTAGGTTTCAGTTGGCTACTGATTTCTGCCTTTTCCTTTTAGCTGATGATCTGTCTGTAGAGGTTATAAGTAGTTCATATTTGTTTACATTATTATTAATCAGCTCCCTTAATCTCTATATCAGCATCAAGGACCACAGCCACAACCCCTTGAAGCAGATGATACTCTCTTGAGGGTAGATTTTGTCATAGAGGTAGACACATTGCTAGAAGAGGTTAGGTTGGAACAAGATGAAGCTCCAACTGGTAGATACAAGGGCTTGATCCTGAATCGAGTTGGTTGAAGCAACAGGAGAAACAACGAACCATACGCCAAGTTGAAACTCTGTTAGACCTGGTCATTAATTTGACATTGCAACCGTTCTTTGACCTTTGTCGGGAGAGGAGTTGGGGGCAGATCAGTAATTGGACATTTTCAGTTCTAGTTGAGAGTCTTGTTTGTATAGAGTTTCATGTTGCAGAGATCTTAGGGCTACCATAAAACATGGCATTTTATATTTCGAGTATTGTACAACTCAATTTACACAAAATATTGCCTAGAAAATGCACATCTTCTGTGCATGGCGCACCTGTTTCTATTGGATGCCTTTTACCGTTTCCTCTGTTGTATTCTAATGTGGTCATGCTCGCGCCGGCCAGAATCCCAAGCTGGCATAAGTCATGATTCATTAAGTGCAAGCCATCAATGCTGTAAATATAATCAAGGTTCAGAACCAAAAGGCTAATAGAATCTTCCAAGCTCCACGTTAATTACAAAACTTGCACATGATTAGACAACCCATTTGGCATCCATCAATGAAGTTCCAGAGATCCTACTTTTATATGTTTTCTCCAGCACATAAGAATAGCAAACAAATGGCCTTATTCAAAACAAATTCATAACTAATTATGGTTCAGAACAGCGATGGCCTTTCTGAGGCACACTAACTCGCTATAACTATTGAACTTCTAATATAACAGTATAATACAAGAAAAAGAAAATCTATATATTACAATGCATTAAAAAAAAAGAGAGAGATAGAGATTTTAATAGCTTGGATTGCTTGCTTCGAATAGAGTGCAGCTGTAAGACTTCATTTCATAAGTATATGATCCCAGAGTCTGCACAGGAACAGGCTCACCATCAGTTGAGAAAACCCCAGGGAATGGAAGAGCTGTGTCAACTAGACGAAACCATGTCATCCCTTCTGGAGGCGGGGGTAAACTAACACTTTCTGAGTGGTCAGCTGCATTGCAGGCAATATATAGATCACCATTTATTTGAGACGATTCAGAGCTCAACTGGCTCTCACCTTTGTCAGCCTTCAACCTCATGGCCAGGAATTTGCAGGATGGATCTTCCCATGCTGGTTGAGACTGGTTGCTTCCATGCCAATAAATATTTTCTTCTTTCAAAAAGTTCTGCTGCTGAAGAAGGTCACCTCGTTTCTGTCTCAACAAACTCAAAAATGAGATAAACTGTGTGGTTTGAATGCCAAAACCTGTTGCGAGAGCATTCCAGTCGAAAGGTTTTCTGTCACGATATGAAGGGGATCCCCCAGAAGATTGGCCACATTCATCCCCCATGTTTAGGATAGGAACACCCAATGAAACATACAAAACAAAGATAAAATTCCGAATTTGTTTCAGTCGTCTTTCAAGGACAGCAGTTTTATTTGTAGGTCCTTCTTCTCCACAATTCCAACTTAGTTCTGAAGCTAGTCCACCACTACTGAAGCTGACCAGGTCCACCAGGGAAAGTCCAGAATTCCTGGCAATATAATTGAAGGAAAACCCTGGGCCTCGCCCATCCGAAAAGATGTCCCCACTGCCACAAAGTCGAGTAGCCAGGTCACTAAGAAGACCCTTACCTCCAAAAAAATTCCTTATATCATTACAAAATTTTGTATTTACTTCTGCCCATCTCTTCCAATGAGGAAAACGAGGTCCCTTCAGTACTGCATCATGTGGGTCCCAGTAATCTGCAATGATTTTGACATTTGAGAGTAAAGGATCAAAAGCAATTGCTTCAACCAATGGAGGGCGAGACAAATAATCACCGTCAAACCCTCTCAAAAGAGACGAGGCGTTAATGAAGCAAAAACCATCAATGTGAAACTCAGTCACCCAATGCCTAAGACTGTCTAAAATCATCTGTTGAACTACAGGATAGTTACAATTCAAAGCATTTCTTGTTTCCAAGTCTTCAACTCCATTCACATAGTAATAGAATGAATCATCAATGCCTTGTAGTGCTCTGACAGCGGTATGGGTGTAAACAACTTCTAATAAAACCTCTATTTCATTGGCATGCAACTTCTTCACCATCTCCTTCATTGAATTAATTGCAGATATGGAGCCATGAGAAGGTCCATGTAGGTTCATTGGTGAGAAGAAGTGACACGGAAAATATGGTCCTTTCTGTTGATCAAAAGGAAATATTGGCTCTAACAAGACTGCATTTACACCGAGATTCTTCAAATGGTGCACTTTCTCTGTTACACCAGAGAAGGTCCCAGCTATGCCAGCAGGCAGCTTACTAGACTTGTGCCCAGTAAAATGCATGACATTCAACCGATAAACCACTAGTTTTTCCATTGGTAAGTTCAGACGAACATCACCCCCCCAGTCAAAATCAGGTTCCTTACATAATCGTCCAAGATACTTCGGAAGCAAGCCTGACTCATGATGATTAGGAATGCAATTCACAATAATTTTAGCATAAGGATCCATAAGAACATTCTCTGGATGAAAGTTATATCTGTCTCCCTGACTTATAGCCCCCTTGAACCGATAGCCATAGCTCACAAAGTTCCAAGCACTTTCCATCAAGGCATGCCATACATCACCGGATCGATTGACATATGGATCAAGATCAATCTCTAAAGCAGGTTTATCTGCCGTGGCATCGTTGTACAAGCATAGAACCACACTTTCAGCGTTCCTTGAAAAGATAGCAAAATTCATGGAACCATCAGTTGAAAACGAGAGACCCATTGGAGAGGGAAAGCCAGCATTAAAACCAACTGGCACACAAAATTTTGCCTTCAGATGACTCCTGATTTTGAAATCATTTGAATCATTGCCTATTGGAGATTTCAGCAAGAATGAGAGATAGAAGGGGGATAGTTTTGCTTGAAACTCCAAATCAAGAGCAAGCGTATCTAACGCACTCTGTATGAATGCAGTTTCAATGGTCCCAGTTTTGGCATCCGGAGCAAAATATTGAGAGTCCAAAGGCAAGAAAGATGATGAATCAGATGTATACACACCCCAAATCAGTACCAACCTATTGTCACCACTACTTAGTTGCAAGGATGAAACTTCAATATTTACAACATATTTAGCATTTTTCCTTCTAACAGAAACATTCACCAGACCACCAAGTTCTGTCCTAAAAAGATAAGTGGACACCTTTTGAAGCCCATGGACTTCAGTACTTTTAGTAAATATCTGCTCAGTTGGCTCAACAGAAACCCGTGGTGCAGCATACATTCTTGAATCGATATTTTTATAAGGAGTTCTTACAACATTCAGAGAAACTTCCCCATAAAGCTTTCTTTCCATATCTAGTCTCCCAGGTCCTTGTGTCATTTTGGATCTAAAGACATGATGTGTGGTGGCACATGATTTAGATGATTCTATGGCTCCACAATTGAGACAATAGGGCCTTATTGCAAGTGATGGAGCAAGAGTTGCCATCTATAGTTGTAAATGGAGACGATGAAAACCAGAAAGCTGAACAAAACCCTTGTGAACAAGGAGAATTCCCAACTGAATTTGAAAATAATTTCTGTTTAAAAATAGGAAGAATCAATTACCAAATGGATATTAACAATCAAAAAATGAGAATTCTCATCGTGTTTTAAGTATATTGAGCGAATCCCCTGACAACTGGTATGTTCTTCACATATTCTTATTTAGATAAGAGTAGCCTACTTTGATGTCTAGATGTGCGTGTACACAACCTTAACGTAACAGCAAATCAATGGAGAAACAGAAAGAAGTTTGGCATCATACCTTGACTATGTGCAACAGAACAAATCCAGAATGTGAAATATACATGTCAAACGGATACCATAATCATACTAAATCCTAAAATGCACTCAACCCATTTACTTATTCACAAAATCGCATGCTGCTAGGGAAAACATTAAGCATGTAGTAAACGATATAAAATTTGATTAAAACTCAGAAGATACTCATCAAACAACAAAATTGGACAATGCCCATTTGAGATAAAAAGGCAGATGTAATGTGATATACAGGATTAAGGTAGAGAGTAGAACTTACATCATTCGATTTCAGCAGTTGAAAATGCAGAAGAAAGATTGATATTCGATGAAATGATATGAGAGAAGAAAGAAGGTTTGTCAGTTGCAGAGACAGTACAAATTGGAGCAAAGGGACAACGTTAATTTGTCGTCCTCCGGGGACATAAATAGGTTTGGTAAGGACCGCACAACGCAGCATCAAGTGTTACTGAGCTGATTGATTTGATTTTGGCTTCCTTCTGAACGGTGCGATTTGGAGGATTAATTATTAGAAGCGAGAAAATTTGAATTATAATTATTGAATTGGAAAGGCACTGCAGAGACAAGATAAAACGACTGCGTTTCCGGTTTAAATTCACCCCAGAATCTCTCTCTCTGCCTTGGAAGAATCCTGTTGATTGCTAAACAGCCCCCAATTACCATCAAACTGAACCCCTGTAGAATTGAAGTTACTATGCAGGTAAAATACAGCTTAAATGCACAAACATTCTATTTCTTTCTTTCTTCTTTTTTCAGATAATTTTGTAAAATTATATTATTTGTTTTAAATTAATCAATTATGATGATACAATAATAAATGAAAGAAAATATAATATTAGTACATAATAATAATAATAATAATATTTTTCTAAAAAAAATTATTTTTTTAAAAAAATAAAAAATAATGATAATTTTGAATTTTTTTTTAAAAAAATTTGAAGAATTTGAACAAATTCTTGAAATTTAACTTCGTCAAGGTTAATGATAGGTTAATTATGAAAAAAAAATTCTAAAAATTTAACCAACCCGCGAAGCTAGGTTTTGCTTGACTGACCTAAGAAAGGTTCATGGTCAAATAACATTAGCTGGTTCTTTCTATGTTTGTTCTGTGTCTTTCGGTGTCTAAGGCTATCTTTGACAAGAAATATAGTTATGAGGAAAAACTTTATAACGTCATCTCTATTTCTGGGGAGCAAGCAGAATCCACAAAGCCTGCATCAGCCATTCTTTGGTGTTACTGAAATGTGTTTTCTCTCCGCAATCAAGAGTTTCCTCTTACGAACCCCATCAGAATTCTCTTAGAGAATCGATTCTACCGTGCCTTTTTATATCCCAATCTAGTTGTATCTACAACAATAAGGATCTAAAATCAAGAGCGGAAATCAATGATATTAATACACAATGGTATCCGGATATCTCAAAGAACAGCTACAGTATTGCCATCAGAATCATGTCTGTTACTCCAACTTCTCTTTGTTAGAACAAGTTGGCTGTCCTCTTCCTCCTCATTGGCCTGCGCTCTTTCCAACTCACCACCCTGGAATACTGGGTGTATATACGCATCCTGAAGATAGTTTCTCAGGTTCAGGTTTGGCTCTGTCGCCCGTTCCACTGTGTCCTTCACCATTGCCTCCTGCATTGTCAAAAAAAAGTCTGATAAATTAAAGATCGCTGTCAATTCATTTGCACTCGAGAAAAATGCATCGCCGACGACTAAGGTTTCCAATGGCGAAGACACATATCAGAACGAACCTGTAATGGAAACGTTACAAATGCAGACTCAAAACGGCCCTTGCAGTACATGTGGAACCAGATGGTTAAAACTGGTAGAGGAATCAACAGAGGTGTTGACGACTCAGCATTCTTTGTGCTCAACAAACCCATCATAAGAAGTTGAGATATTATTAAATTGGTAATTATACGCCGATGTACATCAGGCCAGTATGATGCTCCGCTCTCATATATTTGGTCATAGACATTGATAATCTAGCAAAACGAAGCAAGAAGACATAATCAACAGTCAAATTTCAAAAAATATATGATCAAATTTCAAAAAAATTAAGTAATTATGAGAGACTCGTTAAACAAGCATGAACATAACCCCTGCACAGTTTTGCTCCATTGAAGTGGTCCAGCCCATAGTTTTCATTCAAGTACTAGCAATTCAACATCCTAAATGGCAATTCAGAGAAGTAGACCTACAGCTACAAAAATTCATTTTTGCCTGCGTCAGTGAACAAATCAGCAGGGCATTTTCACGATAAAATTTTACCAACCAATAAAATTTGTCAATACCAAGTAGCAAACAGTACTACTGAGACCTTGAAACTAACTCGTTAGAAGTTTCCTAAACGCCTGTATCACCAGCTGTATTTGCCCATCAGGAATATATATGTATGCAATGCCCTTTATTGATTCCATAATTTGATTGGGAAATAATGCACTTTTATTGACACCTTTCCTAATGAACTTGAAAACAATCATATTTCATTTCTTTCAGACAGTCCTTTTTCAAAACTTGAATGATTTTATTAAAAAGATGTTCCCATTAAAATGAAAGAGGAAAAGAGAGAGGTCAGATGCATTTATTTATGTCAACATGTTTAAAATATATTATGCTGACTGATTAATCAGCAGAAGTATGGCAGTACAGTTATAATATCTCTGGACAAGCACCCATCACCTGCGCAAGAAATTGTGTATGCATTTGACCAAAATAATTGAGATACTGAAAATCTATGAATGAGTCCAAGTTGGGTATGTAAAGGAAGACATTACTGTAGATAGAGCCATGCCAATTGTCATTTGAAATACTCAACGAAGCCATGTGGAGCAAATGATCCTTACCATGTTAACTCTACAAATTCTTTTCCCATATAAGAGAGAGGGAGAGAGAAAGTGGAAGAGTGTGAGATATACAAACACACCCGTTGAAAAATAAATATGTGAAATTCAATTTAATTAAGGTACCTGATGACGAAATACCATATAGGAAAATGCAAAGAAGATGATGATGAAAGGAAGAAGTATGGGTGTGACAGCTGCATACACATGTCCAAGCAAGATGTAGAACTGGATCCGAGGTTCAGATGTGGCAAACCTCAGGAAACCAGGATCCATTACCTCATCCCTGTCTTGGTCTGTCTTGACCAAAAATGTGTTCTTCAGGTGGAATAAAACTAATGGTACCAATCTTAGGATCTCTGCAGCAATTCCAGCCCAACCATCAATCATTGTATAGGTAATGAAGAAAGTGGCTTTCATTGGGATGGAAACACCAACAGTTTTTGGAATCCTGCAAACAGTACGAGTACATTTCAGTTACCTTCATTTTATCAGGGAAATCAACCTCTTAGCAGCATTTTAGAACACCAATAAAAATGCCATGCAGCCTTAAATTCAGACAAGACGACCAATAGCTATTGATTCATGGAAGTTAATGTTTTAAACATCTGTGCAGATAACAAGTAACAACTGAAAGCATGGAAGTTCAGCACCCATGAAAAAATATTAGGTCACGTATTAGAGTTATGCTCTACAGAAGACATATGTATTAAAGAAATTTTCAAATCTTTAATTAAAGAGAATTTGACGTTCAATGCACTCATGATTTCTACTAAGAAGGTATAAGAGAAAATTGAGGATGAGATAAATTTTGGACATAAAATTTTAAGTAATCCACCTAGTTTTGTATGTAAACTAGGATTCAAGAAGTCTTTTTCCTACAACTTAGCCATAATTAGTAATATGCACTAAACCCAATTCCTTTCAAGGTAAATAATTGTAATCAACAGACAAGCTGCATACTCTGATGGGGGCTGGTTGAGAAAAGATTCAAGCTGCTGCAGTGCTGTTCCCGTAACAATGCTTCCAAGAAACACGTTGACAAGTATAAACAAGTAGTACTTCCCAGCTGATCTCCTCTCCAAAGCCGAGAGTGATGTAAATCCTTCTATCTTGGACATGCTCATGAGAATTAGTGGAAGTAAAATAAGGAATATCTTTAGTGCAATCCCAGGAAGAACACCTTGAATTAGTGACTTCACAAACTCACTGCCGAAAAAAGTAAAATTTCCTACAATTAAAAACTTTGATCTCCACAAACTTGGAAACAACATTACTAGAGGGAAGGCAGTCAAAAAATCTGGATATCCTATATAATGTACCATTTCATAATTTGGAGTAAGTAGCAGACATCATAATCCACTCCTAGTAAATCCAGTTTCAATTCTAATCAGTGCATAAGTTTTGCCTGGTCTCTTCATCAAAATTGTACTAATTTAGATCAAAGCAAAGCTAAAATCTAAATTTCCTTGCATTTTGGTTAAGTCAGAACCTTGGTAAGAATAGCCAGAAGATGCAAGCATTGCTCAATATTTTCTGCAGAATGACAAGTTATAGGAAAATTTTAAATTTTCTTCATTACCTTCATCATATTGTAGGTCACTTTAAAATTTTAAGATGTCCATTCATCAGATGTTTGACTTAATAGGATAGCATGGATGGGATAAAATAAAGGGATGCTCCAAGACAAAAGAAGATTTTAGTATTTTACAAATATGGCTGCACATAATTGAATAAAATGAAGAATACATGAAAAAAATTAAAGTTTTATGGAAGAACAAACTTACATATCTATAAGTGGCTTCAAGAAAGGTAAAACCTTTTCAATCCCATCGATATTGGCAAGGGACTGAACAAATGTTATAGGGATTATGTAAAAGAATATTAGGAAAAATAGAGAAACAGCCATGAGCAATCTTCGGATGGTCAGTTCAACATATGGTACTGAAAGATTATCCCAGTAAATATCACGTGGCTCAGGAGCCCAATCTGTCAACCAAATTGTAGGGTTACTTGATTGCTGAGTTTGGGCGCAGACTGCTGCTCCCCATCTAGATTTGAATGAAACAAATGCTGCTGGAATTACAGAGTTGGCATCACTTATAATCCTTTCTCTTTCTACTTTTTCCTGGAAAAAAAATCCTTTTTACATTTTCAGGGGCGATACATACAAATAGTGCCAGAAGGGACGTGTTTAGTCACGTTATTGTCTTTGGTTGTTTGAACATTCCATTCAAACTGTCTCAATAATAAATATTATAATGAGGAGCAATGGAACTACCCCCAAAGCGCTAAAGAAACAGCCTATGTGCTGCCTTCAACAACTGCTTTCTCTATTTCTGATTGACACAACTTGATATGTCACATTAATGTTCCTGATTCTATCCTGTACAGTTTTGTCATTCATCCCATTTGAAATAATTATGCTCAGTATTTTTTAAGAAATTCATAAACAACTATCTTGAATTGCTTCACAACCTCCATACATTTTTCTTATTCTACCATAGTGGCGTTCGTATTTCCTCTTCAAAAAAGTTCAAACCTATATCTGGCCCCAATTCTTCCTCCCCCTTCATGCATGATACAATGCCCAGTTTTTGTTCTACCTTGGTAGCATTTGAGTGCATAACATTTTGCTAAGTCACCCATAATTATAATTTCTCATGGTTAATATGGAGCTTTAAAACTTCCAAAATTTAACTCAGAGATCAGGTGGAGAATCATAAATCAAGAGAGAGAATGCTACAATCAGACAGCACCCCCTCTTATTGAAACTATATCTTATAAAATTATCAGATGAACTGTGGACTAGATGATAACACAAGAATCAATGGTAAACTGTCACAAGCTTTACCAACTTCCCAAAATATAGCCAATAAGAGCAGCAGCAACTAAAAGAATAATTAGCAAAGGATAAATTATAACTAATTAGCAGAGGAAAAAAAGCTTCACACAATATAGCAAACCAAATGATAAAATCTATATTGTGGCATATTAAAACTTACTTCTTCAGTTAACTTTTCAATCTTAGCAGTATAAAAATCAATTGCATCCACTTCATCTCCCCAAAGACCCCAGAAACCTGTCTATAAATTTAGACAATGAGATGATTAAGTATTGGATTGTTTTTTTACAATCATATAATTTAAAATGGCTTTTACTCAAATTAGGCTGATGTAGTAAACAAAAGACGAGTGGAAGTTCCATGCAGTGGAAAACCTTTGTGTTCGGTTTCGTCGAAGTTCTCTCATAAGTATTTCTGTAGTAGGTTAACCAATTTTGCAAACTCTTCTTCTCTGAAACCAATTGTGCAAGCTTATTTGCATTGCAGACAACCTAGATAGTTGACATAGTGAATTTTCAGTGCATTCTAAGAAGCACGAGGTGAAGATAATTACTTTACTTCTTTATGCAACTAGTTTATGGGTCAATCACCTATTTAAAGCAGCCGATAAAAGATACATACCTGATGAGTAAGATAATGATCAGGATGATTTACACAGAAGAAATGTTCAACATGCTCGCTAACTGATTCGTCTGGATCTGGAGGAATGTTTCTGACAAGAACCTGCGAGTGGCGCTAAAATAAATATACGGCATACCATTATCAAAACTGTAAGGATAGAATACTGATCAGAGTAATAGATGCCCCACAGACATGAACATATACACAATCAAAAATGGCTTCAATCAAGATTAGTTGCTAACACAACCTCTAGAAATGATGAAAGAAGACTAAGTGGCTTAGCATATTGGATTGGTAAAGGAGACAATAAGAAGATGAGGAGTGACAAAAATCTAAATTAGGAGAGAATGTTGGAATTCTTTTGATGAAGATTGCTTGCATGATTTATGACAAATAGACTCGATTTCATTCACCTGTTATAACCTGAAGTTCAAACATGCCCTAAAGTCACTTGTGAAATTCTGTATGAAAGATTTGCTCAATGATGTGCATCTGTTGACTGTATGCTTATCTCACAATGTATATGCCTTCAATTATAAACCAAATTATTTTACCCATCAGAAAATGTATCACATTCTCCAAACAAATCAACCATAGCAGATAGTTAATAGCTGTCATAGAGCATATGTTCAGTTGTATTTCAGAAACCTAACAGACGTAGCAACAATACATAGACATGATTACTGGAGAAACTAAAAAATTACTAAATTAAAAAATATCTGACAAACTCACTGTGAATTGATCAGGGCGACGATTTTCGAATGCTACAAAACGCAATCTCATATCTGCTATCATCTTGTATTCATTTCGCAACACAAAGAATGTCCACAATGTGAAGACATAGGACATGACTATATGCGCATATAGCCTGTAAAGTGAAAACAAAAGACTTCTTATGAGAAGGTGAACTCATCATAACATATAGATGCGTATTCTCTAGAAAAGAAACCGAATTGTTACTCATGTATGTGAGCTGAAAAATCTAACATTGAGGAGTTACTTCCATATTGATACATAATGAACTCAGATAATGAAATCTCTGTCAACATTTTTATTGACAGTATCATACAAAGATTGAATTATCATTGGGATAACAAAGATAGGTTATAAGAGCAGTATAAGTCAAGCTGCAAATACACTCTATTGCAATCTAATTCTATTCATGTATTTCTTCAATAGAAGAAAGGAAAATAGTTTTTTTTTACTAAAGGACAAGACGATTGACAAAAACTAGAAACAATAAAATAGAGACAATCTAATTCTCACCTTTTTGATCCATCTTGGACATTGGATATTGACAGCTTGTCAATATCGCTGAATGTCAAATCCTTATTATTCTCTAAAGTCTTATCCGTCCAATTGACAGGCACCAAAACCGCAAATGCAAGTACAGCTAGGGGGACAAAGATTTTTAAGCTGAAAATTAGAATTGTCTTTTATGTCAGATGCTCAATCCGTAAAAACAACAAAAATCAAACAATTTACACTGTGTTAAGATGTTTGTATATTTGCCCATGTAGCCATATCAGTATCAGAAGCATTCTATTTGGTTCTGAAAATGATATTAGACATATATCAATCAGTCAATTTAAAAAGAATAAGGTGGAGTAGACACATGATATGGTAGTCCAAACAAAATGGCAAAGAATCCATGTGCAGTAGAATAAGGACGAATTTAAATTAGAAGAGAGCCTGAACTACGCACCCAAGAAGGTAAATGCGGAGGTATACAGCAGAATCTAATCCTGCATGATTAATAAGCTCAGCTTCTGGCATTTTCAGAGCATCAGGCATCCAATTCAAGAACCTTAAGTATGTTTTGAAGTCTAAGTTTACAAATTTGCTCGCAAATGCTCCAGCTCGTGTTGGGCTGCTTCTCACTCCCTTGCGATACCATTTAGGGAAGTAAACCCTATCATTTACTGGTTGAAGTCGTAAAATTGCAAATGCCACAAGGAATGCAAATGCGGATAGAAGATTAATAGCTGCTGAAAGCCCAATATCTTTAAGATTGGCCATTTCGTTTCTCTGAAATTACAGATATACTGAAGCAATAGTGCAAACAAGTGAGAAACATCTAAAAAATTTTGATAGAAAGTTTACATCCTATAACTCCTAATTTAAATAAATTTCCTTCTTAAATCATCCCCACCACAATGACGTTCTTCTTACAATACGGTAGTAGAGTTGGTGTTAGAATGATATTCACTTTGCTGTGAGTCAGAAAATTATGAAATAAAACAAATTAACTCCTTAAAACCACCTCTTATCCTGTAATGCGCAACTTAAGATAATTCCAAATCTGCACTCAGGTTTACCCAGTTTTCAGTACATCAATTGACAAGTAACATTTCATCAATCCGGCTCGACTCATACGAATACGATAGCAACAGATGAAAACCAAAAAAGAGTGACATTGCACAATATGAGAGAATTCCAAGATTTCCAAAGCATGTATGCATATTCTTTTTTCATTTGGTTTTTATTATTCTTCTTGTTTAAGAACAATATAACGTTTACAATCTAATTCCCCGATTTTCAAAATTTTTAATTGGCTTTAAGGGTGCCATTGGCGATATCTCAGCTGTATAATTGAAATTTGACGTAAATGAACTCAAACTTCTCTCAACAAAATCAGAACCAGCGTCCCGAAATCCCGTAGGCAAAAACAACGGTCATATGATAATTAAAACCACAATTGAACTGGGGCCAAATTCTCTGTTGTACACAAAATAAAATCATCGTAATCAAATCCTAAACCACATAAAAAGATTAACAAAGAAAACAGTCAGCACGGAAATGAAATTTGTTTGATCCACGGGGAATGAATGCGAGAAAAAAGGTGCAATACCTGACAATGCCTGGCTGGCTTCTGAGCCTTGAATTGTTTTGAAGGAGAAATGAAACTGTTAGATGGTTCAGTTTTCCTCAAATTGTTAAAACCTTTCGGGAAGAAGATGCATTTGAGCGAATGCAAGAGAAGCTGAAGAACTATGACGGCGACGGGGGTCGAAACCGATCTTGGTTTTGCAACTATTGACAGCGACAAAAGTAATTGAATTTTTCGTTATTGACGAAATTGCCACTTATTTGAAGCTCTGGTGAATTTATTTTGCGAGGGTGGCGACAGGTGTCACGACGGGAATTTGATTTGGAAAACTTTTAAGCCGAGTGTGTCGACGTCGTTTGAGTTTGCCATCAACGCATAACAGTAGAAATTTTATGGCACTTTCTGATTTGTTCACATTTTCGTTAATCAAAACGACAGCAAGCAAACTCAAAGCATTAAATTTGAATTAATTTAAAACCAACATAATCAGGTCATATGAAACACACGACCAAAAGCATCATCATCATCAATCAATCCGTCAAAGGCAAAGAAACTACCCGCTGACCATTGAAGAAGGACTGAAATCTCACCCGAAAAAGAAATGTTCATTACAGTAGCAAAATGGTGAAATAGGCGTAATACCCACGTCAGCACCAAAATTATATATGATTACCCAATCATCCACGTCATCATTTTATTAGTTTTAGCCAATACAATTTGGTTCCTTCCAAGTGAGACCAACAAAAATTAAGATTCACAGAAATACAGTACAGCGGAAGGGAGCCAGAGTTACTCTAACAACGGGGCAACGTGGGACCCACAAACAATCAGTACGCGGGGTCATCAGCACAAATCTCCTCTCCCACGGAGCTCGTAGTACTGGCCTCCGTCACCGTCCGATCATCGTACTTATCAACTCCATCAGGGCCATCTCCACCGTCATCTCTGTCTTCGTCGTCGTCGTCGTCCTCGTCATTGTCACCGCAATCTTCCTCGGACGATAATGGAACGAGCCAACAAGTCCCGTGTAAGTGCCCATTCACGCAAACAAAATACTCCAGTTCACCGTCATCGGACCCGAGCCTCCGAGCCGCGCTCTTCGGGACAAGCCGAGCTGCAGTCATACTCCAAACGCGAGCCCCGCAGTAGGGACATCTCACTCTCTCTTCGAGCTCCACCTGTCGTCGGATTAAACAAGCCCTAGTCGTCGATTTCAAAAATCCCCGAAATACACCTCGGAAAATCCCCAAATCGTCCTCCTTTTCGCCCATTGGATGCTCACATGGGTCACTTACGTACAACAAATCGCCCCGACACTTTCGAGTCAAAAAGCTACGACCCGAAGTTTTAGAGAATCGAGACGCTTTAACAAAATGACCCGGGGAGGGTTTACTCGTTTTAAAATTACGAGTTGACTCACAACCGCAACAATAAAACATTAGCTTGGCCAGCGCGCGCCATCCACCGTTGATGCGACCGTTAGGCGCAGCATTAGCCAATGTTTCCACCATGCGCGGTGCACGATATACGCAGAGCTTGTGCCAGAGAATTCGTTCTGCGATGGCGCGGAGCTTACGATTGAGAGAGGCTGTTAAGCAGAGCATGTGAAGGTCCCACTCGACGAACTCGAAGACGAGGAGAAGCATCTGCTCGTTGAATATTCTCGAGTCCGCTGGCTCGGGCCCCTGATACGGCGTGTTTGGTTTGAGTTTCTTGTTCGCGGTCGCACTCATCGGGACTATGCTTAAGCTAGGGATGGTGTTTGTGAGCTGTTATATCCTGCTGCGCCTGGTTATGTGCTGCTGCAAACGCGGAACGGTAATAATTGATCCAGTTGTGCAAGAAATGCATCGTTAGCGCCTCATGGAATCTATCCTGGGGACGAGCACGTGTCAGCTTCTCAGTTGTCGGAGGACGCGTGTCGAGATCATATTGTAGATGCTGTGGAAGAAAATCGAGGAATTACATCGGCTGAGTATTTTGGGGATTGTCCGCCACGTGTCATCAAATTGTAGATCAAATTCGTGGCTCGAAAATATCTCCGACACTACGTGTTAGATCGAAGAAAAGTGTCCGAAATCCACCATACGTATCCTTAAATAATCATTTAGGATAATAGACATCCTCGAATAATTGAAGGGTGCGTGTCTACAATTTCCATAAGATCGCGGAATCGGACTCTTAAGAAAGTGGTTTCTGTAGGGTCATCACGTGGTCACAGTATGGACCAAAAAGGGAAGAATAGATTAAAGAATGAAGAGGACAAGCCGGGGTTGGTTACGAACCCGCGTATGCCAAAGGCTAATGGTGACTTTGTCCATTACTGACTTATTGGAAATATTATCCCCCTTCCAGTGAACAGAGACAAGAGAATCCTCAACAATTTTCGCTTCTAACTGCACGGTAATTTTCAAGTTCCGCCTCAATGTATAAACTAATCTGCGATTGATTAAGCTTAAGCAAAAGGAAGCAGAATGAAAATCCCGACGAGATAGCAATCTGGCTGGCTGGCTGGCTCGTTTTGTTCGCGAGACGGAGACAAGACCTTGGTTGGCTAATTATGATTCGGTGGTGCACCGTAGTGCGTGCGATCAAGTCAATTTGGTATGAGCTTCTGACGCGTGTCCTAAAACGTGGCACTCACTAACATGTCTTCGTTATGGTAATAGCAGAAGGACTGAAGTGACGGTCTATTTGGATTTTGCTTCGACACGTGGTTGGCTGGTCAGCGTCCGTTAGACGGTTTTCTTATACGTGGCAAACAGCTGAAAGGTAATGGACCGCCAACCTATTTGGATGTTCGATGTAGAGTACGATAATATTTAAATGCGGACTCTTTCTGTCGTTTCCGTGCCGTCTCAGTTACTGATTGGACTCTAGTATCTTTCACTTTAAACCACGAGTCCAATGCAACACCCATACTCACTCAGATACTCCTCGTTTATGAAGTTATATCTTTTTTTGTTTAAATGTACCGAGAGATTTAAAGCGTATAATTATTGTTAAGTTGTTCAAAAATTTTAAATTGATAATAAAATTTAAAATAATAATATTAAAATACATTAAATAAAGAGAGAGAAAGAGAGAGAGAGAGAAGAATTGATCACTACCAATCAATTCAGCTCGTTTTGTTAAATAAGTAGGATTTGGTGATTTTTGATTGAGAATGTCTTTTATTAATGGGCCGGGTACATTATGGGCCACATGCGTAGCTAGAAGACTCTTCCTAGTCGAGCTAATACCGATAGACTGTGCCGTTATGGGTCGAATAGCACGCCGATGGTCGCCCCGTCTGGTTTGGAATAGCGTATCAGATTTACTAGTTGTTGCTAGTCAGGGTATGGATTATTGGTTGGGAGGTCACGTACATTTGATGCCACAGCAGCCGCATACCACCCTACCAGATTCTACTTACAGGAGTTAAATTTTGGCAAGGAGGGCAATTTTGAATTGAAACGAATCCTTGAATGGTGCACGTTAGCAAACTACGCATCCGTGTTAAACTACACCACTTGCTCATTTTAGCTAAAGCCCCAACGAACGATTTCAATGTCCGTCAATTCTCTCTCGCGTGCGTGAATTACCCTTTTTTTTCCCCAATAACTGATCCAATTTACACGCGCACACAGTCGGACGCACAACCCACTGGTACTTGCTGTTACAGAAAATTAGGGTTTTTCGTATACACACTCGTCCCTTCCCTTTGATTTTCTGCGTTTCAATGCCTGCAAATTTCATTGCCAAATCTTGCCTCAAGAACCCTAGACAGTGCCAAAGAGCTCCCTCGCGCGAGCAGATTTGGCGTATTTCTGAGTTCCTCTGTTTTGTCAAAAGTTCAACTCGTTTCTTGCCATAGAATTTTATCGATTGAGGGGTGCGATGGCGCCGAGTCGGCGAAAAGGAGCGAGCAAAGTCGCGGCCGCCGCCCGCCGCCAATGGAAGGTCGGCGATCTCGTTTTAGCCAAAGTCAAAGGCTTCCCCGCTTGGCCTGCTACGGTATGCAACACTTCTTATATCTGTTTGTGTTTCCATAATTGATATGAAGAAAAAAAGTTTGGTCATTTAGGGATTGGGCAGTTCAAGAATATGCGTTTAGTCAGGGTTTGTGTGGGCTGCTGGTGTATGCTTTATTAGGGAATTTGTTATTTGTGGTCTGCTTTATTCGCGATTTTATTATTTGGGGTGTGCTCCGTGGATCTGTATAGAATTTCAATTTCTTGCCGTTCTTTGTTGGTTCTTGTTACCTGTTAATGCTATTTGTATGCTGGCGTGATAGAAGTTATATTGTCAATTCGATGCTACTTCAATAAATTAAAGTTACAAGAACTTTTGTTTATTTATTTATTTTTGCCAAGGCAGCGATTTTGGAGAAATTTATTATATTTTCTGCGCAAGTTGAAACACTTTGTTGAATTAAAAATTGAAATGTAATCTTATTTTGGTTTAAATGGTTCCACCACCCGTAAGAAGTTTCTTCTTTAGCACTTAGTTTTTGCAGTTTAACCAACTAAGTCTTGCAGACACCTTTTGTATCTTTTTTCAATGTTTATTTGATTTTTGTTTGGTGAAGCATTAGTGTTGCTTGGCCATTGGGCTTATTGCTTGTTTCTGATGGCAGGTAAGCGAGCCAGAAAAGTGGGGCTATTCGGCCGATTGGAAGAAAGTACTGGTCTACTTTTTTGGAACCCAACAAATGTGAGTGTTCTTGGCTATGTTCAGGGTCTTTTTGTCGTAATTAGTTTTAAACATGATCATGGATGATATGATGCTCTTTTTGGTGCCTCCTAGTGACTATACCGTTGATTATTCAATGGTGAATTCTTATGGGTTGTACCTTTTTGGTGTTTTGGGTATAAAAGATGTTGATTTATTGACAATCATATACATTTGTTATGACATGGTATTTCTGCTAGATGTTGCTATAGAAAGGGCTTGGTAACTAAGTTGACTTTGATGGATTGTGGAAGATTTATAACTGTCCATGATTCAGATGTGTATTGACTCTTGCTATTCCAATTGGTTGTGAATTTATTTTAGAATTTGGTTATCGTGTCATTGGCCAATTTTGCTTTCATTTTTTGTTTCTTTTCCAATTTGTCGATATAGATCATCTGATGACAAATTTGATGTGAAGTAATTCTTCTTACTTCAGTGATCATTGGATAAAGGGAGGTGGTAAGTTGCCATTTGGAAAGGGGTGGTTTTTTTAAACACTGTCCATCAGTAATCTGTTGGGTGACTTTCAAATCAAACACCGTTTTCTTGTTGAAAGTGAGCAAATATGACTAATGGTGGGAGTTCTCTTGGTGTACTATGTAGGTGAGGACAGTTTATATGAATTTATTTTTAAAGCCACTTCTGTCTGTAGATTTTTTTGTAAATAGGACAGGAATAATAAGTTAGTACTATGCTTTAACAATGCACGGTGCTGTAAACACTTGTCTTTTGTATCTTAGTAGGTTCATTGGGAAAACTTCTGTATATTTTCTCTTTAATCCTATAGATCATCATATGGTGGATAGAATAAAAAAATGATAAAGATTAGCATCTGTTGGAATATTTCCCTTTTGATGTGTTTGATCTGTATTCACTGACATCACTGACACCACTGGTTCATAATTACCCTTTCTCCCTATCCTGTTTATTGCTTGAGGGATTTGAAGAGTTTACTTCCACAACTTGTTAAGATGCATTTGTTTAGGTACTCTTGGGTCATGATGGCTAGTGGTGACACCAGTAGGAGTTACAAAGGCTTTTGTGCATTCAATTCTTACATAGAGTAATATTTTTGAATAGATGGTTGAGGTGTTTTGGCAGATTATTCCAGAAGCAGTCAGTTGCATTGGTTCTAAGGTCCCTTGGCTGTTGCGCCATGAAGGGTGCTGCTTGGTACCCTTTTTGATTTGAATTTTATTGTTATTTATTATTATTTTTCTCTGTTTCATGATACTGCTTCTGGAAAACAGGATTTGAGAAGCTGATATTGGACTCAAGAATGACTTAGTCATTTATGCATTTTTAAAAAAATACAATTATATGAATCCACCAGATAATTCTTCTACTTTTTTCCTTAAGATACTGAATTCAGAATATGCTACTAGGTGTTATCTTGAATTTAGAGAATACAACATTCAACTTTGTAATTTCTTTTACAAATTTGGTTTTTCAAAAAGTGACCATGTGAAAGGATATCTAAGGAGTCCTAAGAATTTCAGAATACCTTTTGTCCTAATGGTTCAGGCATGTGAAATATCATGGTGCTGACTTGCAGAAATGTTTTGACTGGAAATCATTCTGACATTGGCTATTTGTGAATAAACTAAGATGTGGGCTTGTCAGTTAAACAACTTGTGGTAAAATAGGGTGGATGGACAGTCATGATGTGAGCATTTATTTCGTATAGGCTTTTTATAATTAGATATACAAATATGTTTAAGCTTAGACATACAAATTAGAACTGTTTAAGCTGCAGAGTTTTTGGGTAAAAATAATATCAAAAGGTTTTTATTTATTTATTTTTTTGGTTTTCAAATGCCTGGCATATTTCAAGCAAATAAGTTTTGAATATCAACAAGTCTAACAACTTGTCTCAGAAGTTCGGTGCCAAGTTAACTCGAGAAAGACAATCCAGCAGCTAAATTAGAAAATAACCTCATAATATGGTGTTATGGATGTACTTTTGTAATAGAAAAGTGCATATTTTGGAACTGATTGCAATGAAATACAGTGGTTAGACTTATGTTTGTTATACTAGGAAATTCAGTGATGGAGAGGAATAGCTCATCTTTGATGAATGATTTGATGATAGATTTATTGATGGTTTCACAAGCCAAAAGCAACTGAATCTGTTAGTTTAGTTCTTATTTTTTATATTGTGTTGTGCACTTGAAAATTATCTTAATTTATGTGGGTGTGGGTGGTAAATTTATCACTTACTTGAAGGCAGTCTGTGTTTTAGTGTGTTCTCCTTTGTGGGGCAACTGTTGGCCACAACCTAAGCTACAGTTATTTTCTTTTTTAAGGTTTGGATTGGTGCTTCTTAAGCTTTAGGACACTGAGACCTGAATCATGTTTCTTTTTTCTCTTGAAGATTGTGGTTTATATTCTTGTCATTGCTGCAAGTGTTTTATTTGGATGTGGTACTCTCTGCCTTGTGTTGTTTTCTTAATTTCTTTTGTGCTTCTGTTTCTTGTTGGTTCACTAGCCTCCAGGTATTAAGACTGCTCATTTTGCAATTATCCTTGTAAGGAGCTTTGTCAAACTTGATAAAAGAACCATGCTTGAGAAGTACTATGGTTATTTAGTTTTGTAATTATGCGTCTCTCTTGGAGTTTTATACTGTAGAAATCTTAAATGTTTGCAAAATGTTTTTGATTGGCCACATATCTGTGGCCTGTTCCACTTCAAGGTTTAGGATGTTACCTTGTACCCTCTCCCCTTTTCTATGATTCTATATGTTCTTGTGAATCTAATGACTTTCATTGGTAAAGGCAATGTTTTTCTTAATTGCAGATATTGTTCATAATAAGGTAATTGGGAAAATACCTGGATACATTGGCAGTACTCGCAATGAAATTCAATGACTGGAAAAACTTCATTACATCTTGCAAGGACTTTTGGCGAAGGTCATTGATATATTTGTAGATAGTAACCTCTAAGTATAGGAAAATATGTTTTGTATCTAACATCATTTACGGAATCTAAGGTATAATTTTAATGGTATAGAATTTCATTTCATTGCTAGTTATTGACTGGAAAAACATTATACATGATGCAAAAGGTTGTTCAAAGTGATGGATATATTATAGCCTGCAACTATAGACTATAGCTGTTTTTGGATGCTGCTGTCATTTGTGTTCTTTTTGTAGCTTAAATGTTCTTGGTTAATCATGTCTTTTTACAATGACGTGTGGTGTTCCTCTCATACGGGTACTATTGATGGGCTTCTATATCTAATGTAGCAACTGGAACCCTGTGATGAAGAGTATAAGTGAACTTTTGGTTTAATCTTCTTGGGGAATTTTAAGGAAGCAGCAGAAATGAAAAGAAACAAATTTAATGTTTTCTTTTTACGTGGACTACTTTGTAAGATGACAGGGCCATTTATTTATTTGGAAAAATACATTCCTATTATGAACTGTGCATTTACCAAGGATTTGTTGCTTATACATTTGGGTCTGTGTACAAGGGACTGGAGCATTTGTATTTGTGCCTCCTATGCATTATTCTGTATGGTGATTGGTTTAATGCAACATGTTTTTTCACATATTTTTGCGTATGAAGAGGAAAATTATTGCTCATTTTATAGTTTTTCTTTTTTTCTTGATATGAAAGAATTAGTGTTTATTTTATCTATGTGCATGAACTTTCTATGTGTTATCTTTGTATTCTGGATGTGGTGTTTTGTTTACTCTGTTAATCTCTTATCTTGTTTGGTTTTTCTGCATGATTGCAAATGCTTAATGTTGGTTTTGTTTTGTTGGCTTTATTTTAGCTCTTCTTATGAAACTCTCTTCAAGTGATTTTTGTAGGAGCTAAACGAATTTAGATGGTTGATTTCCTTACTTTTACGAGTACTTTATCTTGCAGAGCCTTCTGCAACCCTGCTGATGTTGAAGCTTTTACAGAAGAGAAGAAACAATCTCTTTTGGTCAAACGCCAGGGAAGGGGTGCAGATTTCGTTCGTGCTGTGAAGGAGATTATAGATAGTTATGAGAAGTCAAAGAAACAGGACCGAGTTGGTTCAAACTCTGGTGAAAAGATCACTTTGGCAAATGGTGGGAATTCAGTGGATTCATCTTCCCACGTTGGGTCTAAGGATCAAACAGAAGCTTCTGAAGTGACTCTTGATTCACAAAAGAAACCTCCTAATTTAACTACAGCTGGAGATGATCAATGCCCCCTGGTTGAGGATTGTCCGGCTGCAAGGCTATTAGACGTGTTGCCGGCAAAAGGGGTATTACCTGAGCAACCTTCTGATAATTTGGTTGTTAAAGAAACACCCATTTTAACAACCTACTCCTCAAGAAAAAGATCTGGAGGCTTACAGTCCCAAAATACCCGGATAAATGCACCATTAGCTCGAAGGTCGAGAAGCTTGACAAGGGTTGAATTCGGTCGATTAGGAAACTTCAAGATGCCAGAAAATAATGATGAGAAGAATGCCGGGGATGTTTCAGCTGATGTAATCCAAGATGGATCCTTGCAAAAAAAAACGAACCAGGAAATCTTCGGATGCTTCTGAATGTGATGACATGGACTCATCTGCATTTATGTCAAACGGTAGCATTGAAGACAACAGTTCTGAGATAGTAACAGTTGAATCTGATGCCTTTAGTTTGAATGAAGGCAGCACTGTGGATTCTGGGTGTAAAGTTGAACACTCAGAGACTGTTGTTGAGTGTTTGGATGCAGACGTGGAGTTGACCAAAGGGCTTGATTTTCAAATAAAGGCTGCTGTCATTAAGAAGGAAAGAAAAACAAATCGAAAGATAGTTACTAATGACGCTGCTGATCCTCCTGCTAGAAATGACTTGGAAACTGAATTTGATGTAGGGACACATAATATATGTCATAGTTTACAAAACACTTGTGGCAATTCAGATGAAAGGCAATCCAAAGGAGATGGAGATGAGCACCTGCCATTGGTAAAACGGGCCAGGGTGAGAATGGGCAAACCATCCTTTGCAGAGGAATTGAACAGCTCTTCACAGACTGATGAAAAACCTGCTATGGATGTTACTGTTAATATTTTGGCGCAAACCAGCCCCGCTTTAAATAATGATGATGAAGTTCTCCCCTCTTTAGATAATGATGATGAAGTTGGTAGAGATCCTTCTGCTTTTAAGGGATCTACAAAGAATGTATCACCTTCAAAGGTTTCCAATGAAATTTCAGGAAATATGCCACAACCTTGGAAAGGTACAAAAAGCCAATCATTTGGCTGTTCGGCAGATGTTGAAGCTGCTTTGCCTCCTTCTAAACGCCTTCATCGTGCCTTGGAAGCTATGTCAGCTAATGCAGCTGAAGAAGGTCAAGCGTGCATTGAGGCATCATTAACCATAAACACATCTATTAATGGGTTTTGCGTTGATTCCATTGGTCAATGTTATCATGAGACCATGAGTACCGGAGATGGAAACTGTTTTGGACCGCTGAGTATGGGGTCTCTTGGCAGTGATGCATCTGGGTTCTATTTCAGTTCAAACCTCCTTGGTTTGGAGGGGTCAACCAAATCTTATGGAGAAGCTCAAATTTGTGATCAACTCATTAAGAATTCTAATAGCCAAAAACATGAATTCTGCAGAGATGATGTAGGACCTATTGGCAATGTTGACTGTAAAGATCTCACTGGGTCATCTTTGTCTATTCATACCATAAAATCTGTGGTTAAAACCCAAAGTCCAGAACATATTTTACCGAATCCTGGCAAAAGACAGTCTAGTATCAGATTGGATCAAGATTCATTGGATCAGTTGTTGTCTTTGAAGGATGAAAGCAATACTGAAAATCTTCAGTTGGATGATTTTAGAGCTGAAAATGGTAATACAGAGCTCGGTACTTCAGAACATGCCGAGTTGAGTGTGGAACCTGTATCCGTGGCCGAAGAAAGTGCCAAACTTTCTCCTCAAAATTGTGCAGAAGTGCTTCATTACAGTACAGAGGGTATGGATTGTGAGAATGCTGAGTCTTTGAAGTCACAATTTGTTGACAATGGCCATATTAACAGCATGTAAGTTCATGTGCCTAATTTTGTTATGGTTATTCTTTAAAAGACTAATAGCACATTTATTGCCTGTTTCACAAAGGTTTCCCTTCCTCCTACCTCTCTCTTAGAGACACACCCTTCATGTTTTTCAGTACAATAGGAATGTATGGTTCCATGGTACCTTTGACCACAATTATTAAATAATATTTTATCCTCAATTATTTTCTCTGGCAATAGGACAATAATGAAATTTCAGCTTAGAGAGTGAACTTGTGTGCGTTGGATAATTCTCGTTAGAATATCATTTTCGTAGTATGAAGGCCACTTTGAGATGGAGTTTATAAGTAATAATTACTGGCTTGACCCTGTTTTCTGTTGATCATTTGTTTTTGTGATAGGTGGTATCATCAGTCCTTTCTGTTTAACATTTCACCATCTGTTTTACATTTTTGTCTTAGGTGTGAGGCACTGCAAGAAGTTAAAGAAAAGGAAAAGCTGAAGGATGCAAATTCTGCTTCCATTTCTGATGATCATTTGGGTGACAAGGGTGTCACAGGTAACCCTTTGAGTTCCTCTCCTGGCGGGGGAATGGATTCTCCTGCACAGATCTCTCCACCCAATGCCCCCCTCTGTCACATATTCACTTCTGAAAGTGCCAGTACTGTTCAAACCAATGGCTGTAGTCCCTATGTCAATTCACAGCACAATAAAACTTTGGGCGGTCCAATTGCATATGAGGGCAAAATTGATACGGTAGTGACTCAAAGACCAAAATGTGTTGGAAAGTGGAGTAGTTTCTCTGAAGCATGTGTTGTTCTATCTTCCTTTGAGACTCTGCTTGGATCATTGACTAGGACAAAGGAGAGCATTGGTCGAGCAACACGCATAGCTATTGACTGTGCCAAGTTTGGTGTCTCTGCTAAGGTACGAAAAATGTCATTTTTAAGATTTGAGATACTTAATTTGTTTTACCTTCTAAAAGTATAGATTTTAATGTGGTTGGAGGGAGAGATTATGGTTTGCTTATGCCATTATGCAGCACCTTAAACATATGGTGGTCCAGTTTGAATACCTGTGGTGGAATGTAATACACAATTTTTATTTTGATCACTGTTGATGAGATTTTATTTGTAAATCATTAGTGAAGCTTCAATTTTCTGTATCTTTACAGAAGATTCTTGAAGTCACCATAGGTTATTCATGCTGATGTGCAAAGTAGAGGTATTCATATATGGATAAAATAATGTGATGGGGGAAGATTTTAAAAATTTTCTAAAATTTTAAACCTAGTGATGATTTTTCCATGTGTTTGTAAAATTTCTATATTCTATTGTTTTTCTAATCACCTTAATATGTGGTGTGCTGTTTCCTTTTAGTTTCAAATGAAGTTTTGATTGGCAATGGGCTTCAAAGAATGTATTTATATCATTTTTAATTATATGAACTGTAATATCTCATAGAGTTAATAGAGTTTTAATTTTCAAAATATTTAGTTAGAAGAAGTCCATCTGTTAGCAAAAGTAAACACATGGTATGAATATATTTAACATAACCTTGTGTGTTAAATGTATAGTTCTCATATATGGTGGCCTGTGTAAATCTTTGATGCCCTTTTAAATACTTGAGCTTTTTGTTTGAAAGAAAAAAATCTGATCCTACCTACTTCTTGTGGTATTTTGGTAAATGATTTCATGGGATGACTGTTGAGTTTGAGATTGTATAAACTATAAACCCGTTACCTTATTCAAGATTTTATTTTCTATGTGCCTTTGATTTATAACTTGCTTGCTTGGATTCTTTCTTGTTTATGACTTCCGGAGCATTTTCAGCTTGGAAGCATATCTTAGGCAGGATCCTGAGGAGTTATAAACTTTGGGTTGTTATTGGTGGTCATCTAGAGCTTCTAGTTACTACTATATCTTCTGTTGTGATGTTTTGCATTGGCCATTGTAGGTTGGTGTGATTATGCATTTAACCTCTTTCATGTATGCATAAATTTAATTTTTACCAGCCTGCTGTGGTGGTTTTATTGTTTGTCTGTTTTAAACGTTGATAGTCATTAGATCTTTGTCATATTTGTTCTTGGCATGATATGTTGAATGCTTAAATTTCAATACTTTACTGTTAATACTTTTTCTTCTCCATGAGCTTTCACATAGAAATATAGTTGTTATGAATTGATGAAAATATTCATTTTGGGATATTCCTTTTTTGCTATTCTTGTTTTCTGTTTAAACAAGGTTATGGAAATCGTAGCTCGTTATTTGGAAAGTGAGTCTAGCTTACACAGAAGGGTGGATATATTCTTCCTAGTGGACTCTATCATGCAATGCTCACGAGGTATGAAAGGTAATGTATCAGCTGTCTTGTTATTGTACACTTCCTTAATTTTATGGTAGTTTCATTTCATGCCCGTGTTATGATATATTACACAGATCAACTACTACATCCAATATGTGGCTTATGGTTTTGTTGATATTGACTTGGAATATTCAGGTGATGCCGGTGGCATATACCCTTCAGCTATTCTGGCAGTTTTGCCTCGGTTACTATCAGCTGCTGCTCCTCCTGGAAGTGTGGCTCAGGAAAATCGTAGGCAGTGTTTGAAGGCAAGCGATGGTTTTTCCTGATTGAGTGCTGTAATTTTAGCAAATATCCTATGTTTTGGTTATTTTGTAACCTTTTGTGATTCTTTTGTATAGGTTTTGAGGCTTTGGCTGGAAAGAAGAGTCCTTCCAGAATCTGTTATTCGTCACCATATGCGAGAACTTGATTCCTTTTGTTGTTCATCTTCTGCTGGTGCCTATTCTCGCCGCTCAGCAAGAACAGAAAGGCCTTTAGATGACCCTGTTAGAGAAATGGAGGGTATGCTTGTTGATGAATATGGAAGGTACGACCTTGTTGGAACAGTTTTGTAGTCTAAACCTGTTTAAATATTCCTATATCATCATCTACTGGCACATTTCTGTTGCTTCAGCAATTCAAGTTTTCAGCTTCCTGGATTGTGTATGCCTCACATGCTTAAGGATGAAGATGAAGGAAGTGATTCTGATGGAGGAAGTTTTGAGGCTGTCACTCCTGAACATAATTCTGAAACCCCTGATGAATGTGATGCTGCTTCTGTGATCAAAAAGCGTGGTCATATCTTGGAGGATGTTGACGGTGAACTTGAAATGGAGGATGTAGCTCCCCCTTGTGATGTTGAAATGAGTTCAACCCCTGGAGTTGATACTGCACAGACATCACATGATCAATTATTGCCCTTTGTCCCTCCTCTGCCACAAGATGTGCCCCCATCATCACCGCCACTGCCATCATCTCCCCCTCCCCCGCCACCACCTCCCCTCCCTTATCCATGTGCATTGTCCGACCCCTACTCTAATGGACCTAGCACACTTGTAAGTCCAATACTTGTTTGGATATCTTGAATTTTCTTTGGAAGCAGCTTGATAGAACTGGAATCTTTTATCTGCTCTTTTTCTTAATAATGGATTTGGCATATATTTGCAGAATATGCAAGATGATGTGCAACAGTCTGTGACCCATCAGTCAGTTGTACCAAGAATCGACCAAACAATACCTACCAATGCAATTCAGTATCATGCAACTGAATGTAGAGATCCTCAGATGCCAATGCAGATGCCTGAGTCTACCGGCTCTTTTGGTAGTTATCCTGAATGTCCTTTGAATAATGCTCAACAAACTGATAGCCCTAGGTTCCATAACAAGCCATACCCTCGACGACCACCTCATACTTCACACTTGAATCAGTTTCCATATGTGAAGTCTCGGAGGGATGGCCCACCCCCTTGGCACCCTTACAGGTTCCACAGAGTGCCAAATACTGATGACAGAAACTTTTACAATGACCATTATAGAATGAAACTGGCCCCATATGAATACCGAGATAGCTGGAGGTTTCCTGCACCCTCTTATTCTGGTAAGCTTCTTCTGTTAAAAAAACATATTTCAAAAGGAATGATGGCAGGCAGTTGTGGATATATCATTGGTAGCCTTTTCCTCTGGTTACATTGTCACTATTCTATTTGTCTTCATTCAGGTCCAAGATATTCTGATGAAGCCAGAGAATCTTATGCATATGGATCGTACTCTGGTCCCCCATGCGAGCCAAATGGATACCCAAAACGAGGGTGGGCGTATCCATCCAGGCCAATGAATCACAGAAACTCGTTACATATGAGACCTCCAGAAGGAGGTGCAGTTCCGCTGGAAATAAGAGGTTTGTAATCTTTCAATTAGATTCTCTCTTGAAAGAAAACCAAAAATTTTGTTTGTTAGCTAGTTGATTTTTCTGTCTCTCATGAATTTCTGTTGGAATGTCATCAAAGCATCAATAATATGGCTAGCAGTTACTCTGCAGCTGTTAACACTACATGTAGGTTGTTAACAGTGCAAAATATAAAGAGGCTCAAAAGTTTTTTTTTCCCCCTTCCCTGTGTTTCAGCGCCGGGCATCTGGTGGCCAAGGTGAAAAAGTATATTTGGACTAGAAGGATCGGTGCATCATTTTTGTTTATGCATGTTGCATGGGATTCAGCCATAGCGGTGTAATTGTAAAGAATGAAGGGGTAAACTATCTGTAAAACTTTCTTCTCTATCTATACAGTCTACTTTTGCTTTAATTGAAAGCAAATGTAGCTGTTTTTGTAGCACAAAGAAGTGGTTTTGTAAATGTTTCTACTTATAATTTGAAAGCTTTATTCCATGCTATTGAAGTGAGAAGCACTGTTGTAATTCTAATACCTCTCACACATTTCATTTGTTAGGTGTGAAAATGGGTTCTGCAGCGTGTTCAATAGGGCGAGTCCCATCCCAGCCATAGTCTGTTTGACCGCAAGTAAATCAAAGTTAAGCTGAGATTAAGGCACAGAAGATGAGCATGTTGACATTGTGGTGCTGCTGCCTGCTGGGTGATTGTATAGATATGTATTTTTCTAGTATAAACTCAATTGCAAATGCAAATTAAAAAGAAAAAGCAGAGGGCGGTTAGATGGTGGTGGTAGGGTAGTTTTAGAGAGATTCGGGGGAGCTGTAATTAACTCAAGGATGTCTGATATTTGTTTTTGTTTCGTTTTTCTGTGTTTTTGAAAAACATTTTTGGCATAAGCAATTTATTTCTTGGAAGCTCTCGTAGGAATTATTGTATACAAGAATTTTACTGGGCCGTTGTTGGGTGGTGGGGGTGAGGAACTTGCACCCTGTTCCGCATTTTGCTAGTCAGTTTTGCCGCCCTATTTCATGCATTTGAAAAATGCTACCGGAGTTTTTCAGTGGCAACAATTTTCTCTGAACTTGCAACAAGAAAGGTGGTTCTGAGCTGACGATGTCGTTAAAGTCTGTGGTGCTACAGGGATTCTCTCTCTCTCCCTCTCTCGCTCTGTTCTCTTTAAACTAATATAATTCTGTTAAGTATGAAAAGCTGACGTGTAGTTGCCTTAATGATGGTTTATAATACATAAATACTATTGTTATTATCAAGTGAGAGGATTATAGTGGTTGGTCGTGTTGTTGGGGGAACTCCGCAATGAGTGGGACAACAGAAAAGACGTACGGGTCTGCTCAGTCTGGCAATAAGTCGGTTCACGAAAGAGTTTCAGATAAGGTGGGGAGATGCGTGAGGTAAAGGGGGCCAGCTAGCTTCCCTCTTAGTTGATGGATATATATATATAAAATTGACGAAGACACTGTTGATTAATTAATTAAGAACTATTAAATTATTAATTGAGGAAGAGGAAGTTTTATTTTTGATTATAAAGAGTTTCAGTCTAAAGAGTTAAACCATTATTATTATTATTAATTATAACTCTGAAAATTAAATTAAATGAAATCAAAAATGCTTTCCCCGAATAAGAAGGGTGCTCGCATCCCATCACCGCCATTTGTTCCCCATCCAAAAACAATCATAACAATAAAAGCAGGAGCGGCAGCAGCAGCAGCTTCATTACATCCAAATCAAAATGGGTGCTTCTGAATCAGTTCTTCAAAAATCAATACACGAATTCACTGTCAAGGTATTTTTCCCTCCTTTGTTCATTTTGTGGTTTGAGCGAAGCCCATCATTTTTGTGATGGTTGTGGTTCACGGTTTCGAGCAGGATAACCGGGGAAAAGACGTGGACCTCAGCATTTACAAAGGGAAGGTTCTCCTGGTGGTTAACGTTGCCTCCAAATGGTACTTTTTCCTCCTCCCCTGTCCCCTCCTATTTTTTTTGGGTGATTCTGGACACTTTATTTAGGATTTGGGAATATCTTATTTCTGGATGCCTATTTGATTTGTTTTTGGCTATGGAACAGTGGCTTTACTGATTCAAATTACATCCAGTTGACTGATCTTTACGGTAAATACAAGGATAAAGGTCTGTTCTTTTCTCTTTTTGGCTCTTTGTATTGTTGGGTCATCTCAAATATGCGTTTCTTGACGAACTAAGCTAGTTTTCTTTTTTCTGTTTGATGTTTGAAGTGCGGTCTTCCATTCGAGTTTGCTTGTTATTGCAATTACTACTAGCTATTCTGATATTCCCTTGAAAATGCCACTGTAAGTTCTGTTTTCTAGGTGGTTTGTCTGTTGGGTGAACAAATGGTCTAGCGCGAATATGTGTTTTCAGTCAGTGATTGATTTGCATAATATAATGCAGATAAAAGCTTTTTAGTTTATAATCTTTTTTCTGTGCATTTGTTTGCAATTTGAGAATTTTTATTTATCAACTGCTTTTAGGCTTCGAGATCTTGGCATTTCCATGCAACCAATTTCTTAAACAAGAGCCTGGGACAAGCCAGGAGGTCGAAGAATTTGCGTGTACGAAATATAAGGCCGAATATCCAATTTTTCAAAAGGTAATATACTTACTGTTATAAAGGAAATAATCCTAATCCTGTTCTGCTTATAAACATTTTTCTTTTGAAGTTGCTTGATATTGTTTTCGAAATCAATTGATGATCAATCATTGAGTTCAGCGTTTGACTTCTTTTTTTTGGTCTTCTATGTTTTGTCTTTATTGTCGTTTATCTTGTTTTGAAGTCTGGTAAATTTTTGCCATCTGCTAAATGTGGTGATTTGAAATTGTTAATGTTGACAAAACGTTTTTAGTTTGAAGTATGCAATGATTCTCTTACAAGCACATTGGCTTCTTTTACTCCGCAGTAGAAAGAGAAAGTCTCTTTGCCTTCAAAAGTTATGAAAATTGTAATAATACAAGAATTGCATAACTAGTTCAAAATTAATGCCACATGAAGCTTTTGCATAACATTTGAAGCTCATCTTACGTAAAACTGCCCCAGTTACTGATGGAGAAGCAATTGCCCAATATATTGTATGCCTTTCTAAATTTTAGGAAAATCAAATGTGAGTTTTAAAATGCTTCTTTCTGGTTGATGTTTACCTTGATTGAGGACAAAGCTCATTCATAGTTCAAAATCTTCAACAAGTCTGGTAGTTGCCCTCGTTCAACTTTTGCCAGATTTATGAATTTCCAGACACGTAAAGGATTTTTGACTTCACTGTCTCTCGGTCTTTGCAGGTTAAACTAGTTTTTGGAACTTAGACTGTATCCTTAGATTGATTGCAGAAGTTAGTTGATCCTGTTTACTGCTATATTCTACTTGTAGCTGATATATTCTTATGTTTAGATACGCGTAAATGGTCCAAATGCAGAACCACTCTACAAATTCCTCAAAGCAAATAAATCTGGATTCCTTGGGTCTAGAATAAAGTGGAACTTTACCAAGTTTTTAGTTGACAAAGATGGATGTGTCATTGGTCGCTATAGCCCAACCACTACCCCTTTGGCAATGGAGGTACTGTATGTTTATATGCACGTTGTACAAGTGCACTGTGTGCTTGCAAACATGCTTGTTGCACTCTATTATCCTTGTTTTCGTCACTAATTTTCGCCCTTGTGATGAGTTTTGGGTGCAGGCTGACGTAAAGAAAGCACTGGGAGAGGCCTGAGAGGTTTTAAATGATTTGTCAGTTCAGTTTTTAGACATGATAGAAGTATATTAGGCTGTAGCAGCTGTTTTATTCCGTTCTGTACTTTTTGTTCTATTCCTCTGTATCTGCTTAGAATAAACTGTAAGAATCAATTTGTTTCTGGATTTTGATTGTAAAAATTAATGATATTACAATTGCTCCCAATTAAGTATGGGGGATATTTGTGGGTTCTTTGTTTGATTTAGAGAACACAACAGTTAAAAGTGAAGTAGATCAGTTGAATGAGCGAGACCTGTCTCTGCACCACTGGGACTAACCTCGAGTTTTGGCCCAGACGAACTTGTCCCTGCAGCTAACCCAAGAGCTTGATCCGCGGGGAGAAAAATGAGCACAACAGAGAAGTGAATGTTATGATTTGAATGTGGGTATAGGAAAGTTAATCTCTCCGACATTCTGGATTGTTTTGTCCGATCTGCATTCTCAATCACAATCACAGGTCTGGGTTTACCAAGACTGAGGTGTGAATTGAAGGCGAGGAAAGTGACTGCCGAACTTGGCCACAGCATGCGGACGCAGTAACCACGTGGGTCTGGCCCAGCACAGAAGTTTCCTAAAGACGGTATATAATGACATGCTACTGCATTTGTCATTCTCCCACACCAGAAGATTCTGACTGATCATTTTCCCATTTATTACGAATACGCGTTCTGTTGGCATAGCACGTCTCTAATTACCCACACCGCCACGGCAACAGCAATGCCAACATCAGCATGCAAGCAAGCAAAACCGAGCAAGGGAGATTATAATTCCTATCCAATCCAAGTATGTATGTATAGGTTCATTCGGATGTTTTTTGTCAGTTGTAATCTTTTTTACTGCGATGAATGATGATTGAATGAAAGTTCTATTCTCATGACGTAGGATCAAACCATCGTTTCTGGACATGTGTATGCTCATCAAGTTCTGATTTGTCAAACAACTCAATCAATATTTAAATTCTATGGATTAAGAATGTTCATAAATAATAACATTATCTTTCTTATTTTGTTAGAAAATTTGATGAAATTTTGGTCATTCCACGAGATTTGTTTAATTGTTTTGAATACTCAAAGCATGAATACGTTTTAATTTTGGGAGTGTTACAGCCAATCATGAGACAACCGAGTCAAGGCTGTATGGGGATGAGATATCTATCTTGTAATCAAATTCCCTCGTGAAGTGTATCTCATGTCATGCTTGTGTTGATCCCCATTTCCAGGAAGAAATATCTCGTGTTTTGCATCCCTTAAAAAGTTATGACATGGAAATATATTATCAGACTCATCACTTATTATCTTCCAACGTTTTAAACAAATTTTCTTGTATACATGTTAATACAACGGGGTTTGAGTAATTTATAACCTCTGTATGAACACTAAATGAAATCACAAAGCACATGACATTAATCTCCATCTATATTGACTATCGCTAATGCCCTGACATGTTTGACATTTTGTTGCTTTATGAATGAGTACATCACACGGGGAAGATAAATGATATGTAATAACTTTTGGCTGTTTCTGACACACGTTGAATGCTATGTATTCATTCATACATGATTCTTATTCAACCTCTTCTATCTGTCTGTCTATCTGTCTATCTATCTATATATATGTATGTATCGATTGTACTCATGAACATCCATTATAACACAAGAAAATCCTCCCGACAGCTTGGATTTTTATTGAATTTGCATTCGTATACATCAACATTCTCATAGATCTTATATTGTCCCCATTATAAGGTTTGATCCATCCAGATTTAGCATACATTGTCCCCATTATTTTACCATATGGATCTTATATCTCCTTGATATTTTTCCTTGTTGAGATTAAGGTTTTGCAAACTTTACCACTACATAAGATTCAGTATTCCACGTGGCCCTGAACCCACAAAGAGAATCTTGTGAACCGTTGAAAATGACTTAAGATAATACGTGTCACGCTATAAAAAACCACCGATTGAATAAGGTCGGCCCAGATTGATTCAACGCGTCCGCAGCAAGGGTTGCACAAGAGGCCATCGCAACGTAATTGTTGAAGGTTAAGGGTTAGGAGTTATGCCTCCGTAAAGATAAGGAAGTAGGGCAGAGCGAGCAAGATGAGGTGCAGGTAAATGAGTTTGGAACTAGTCGGTTTGTCTACCATTGATATTAGTATTGCAAGAAAAGATAAGTGGCCAGCATAAGTCGGATTGACTAAGTCGATGTATTGGTTTTAACTTACTCAGACATGTGCACGTGATGATGAACGAAATTAGCAAGATTAAACTTGGTCTGGTTTTTGATGTTTCCATGGCTATAGTCTGTAGGCTCTTTAAATGGCATAAAAAAATCTTGGCATAATGCAAATTTGGGTTTATCCATAACCAAGCAAGCCAAAAAGAGTAGGGGGCGGCATAAGGTCAGGTATCATTAGGCTAACATGAGGTTGGCCCTTGATTTTTTTGTTTCTTTATGACATAATGCCATGTGTTATATTAAGAAAGAATTATCCATAACATTATTTTATAATTGAAGTTTATCCATGCACATAGCTAACAGCTTGATTAAGTACTGTTGAAGAGCTTGATTGAGTATTATTTAAATGCAAAGAGAGTTTGACAGTGTCATCATTGTGACGACATCATAATGGAAGAAGCAAGTTCAACATGACACTAACATATGGGCAATACTGATTAACAATGATTGGTTTACTTGTTTTATTGAGGTTTAACATTTGATTACTTAAGATTGACTGTTACGAACTGAAATTGATCGTTCACAGTTTCGTTTATAGCCAGTAATGAAATTAATTAGCAATGGATGGCCGTGGTTGTGCAGTAGAATGGAATGCATAGGTTTCATAAAAGAAGGCATCTAATCCATTGAAAGAGGGACAGGGGATGAACCTCAGCAGAGGAAGTTGATGACAAGTCGTAATGGGGATGATGTGGCAAAGCAGATGACGCAATTCCTTGTGATTTGTCTTTTTTTAACCTTCAACTAGGGCCAAAATTTGTCAACCACCACATATTCCCTTCTTACATATCTTCCACTCTTCCTCTATAAGTCCTCAAGAGGAATCCTTCGAACCCACAAAAAGTAACAACTTCTCAGTTTCTACAATTTACACCCCTGAATTCAACTACTCTCCATTATTAATTCTAATTCCTACTCTATTTGCAGTTTTAAGATATGGCAGTTTTGAAGAGCATGAAGTCCTGGTCATGGCAGAGGTGTGCAAAGCAAATGAGAGAGCAGCGTGGACGGATTTATATTATATGGAGATGTTCTCCGATGCTGCTGTGTTGGCTTGGTTAGATGCTGTTAGACTGTTGAGGTTAAGCTTGAGCAGCAGAACAATGGAGGTTCTCAATTCTCGTCAATATAGTTTTGTGGTAAAGAAAGAATCACCACAGCTTCAATTCAATCAGAAGATTAGCCCAAGCGCTGGATGAAGGCCGGATTGTCAAGTCTCCCAACTTGTAAATTACTTTGCAGGCAGTACAGAAACAAACAAAGCCTGATAATGTGAACCGGCTCTTGCTGAGTGGCTTCGTGACTATAGCCCCCTGCCCACCACATTTAAAAATCATTCATCAGTTCAAATAATGAAGAATTATGGAATAATACTCCAGAACAGTGTCATATTGTTGGGAACATATGTAAGCTAAGCTCATGAGCTCAATAAATGAAAAGCTAAAATCCAGAACCAACTTGAGTGGAGCAAAGAGTGAACACAATAAGATGCCAGAAAATCAAACACACTTGCCGTACAGCCAGCGCCTCTATATTCTTGCATTTTTAAATAAGAACTCATTACTCATGCCTTAGATAGCATTTCCAGAAAAAAAAAGCTTTCCACTGATTTTATATTTAAAACTAACCGTACAATACAAAGAGCCCATTAGGCCATGAATGTAAAACTTTTAGAATGCTCAACCAGTAGAAAATGACTAATAGAATAGAATAGTAAGTTTTTTGCAAGGGGTTTAGCAGGAGAAACATTAAGACCACACCATATGCTACCTAACCTACCGTTTATGAGAGACAAACCCTATAAGATTTTCCTCATTCCAAAATTTCCAGGGATTTGATTTGCAGGTCTGTATCATTTTCAAAGAAATCCCACCCCTCGTCGGAAAGCTCTCTCCAGATATCTCCAGTTCTTTCATCTTCAAGTTTGCTTCTTGGTGACTGGGCTTTGACTGAGGGGTTGGGGCTCATCTTCTCTGGGGTTTCAGATGCCAGGCTTTGCTCAGCAACAAGAGATGACATGCTTTTCAAAGATGAGCTGGAAGAGGCTAAGATGCAAGTAGTCTGGCTTGAGGATACAGACTTGCTTAATGGAACATGCTCATCAAACTTCTCTTTCAGCAATCTCACATCTTGGCATATAACAGATATTTCTCCTCTGCCACCACAACAGAGTTTGTCACTTCTAAATTTCCCAAGTTCGTGCATAGAAACATGCATGTAAGATAATACATGCATCTATCATCACACAAACTCCTATATCTCTAATATCAAATGCAATGATAAAATGATGCATCATTTTAAGACAAGGACAGTTGACATAAAAATATGGACATAAATCCGGTAACCAAACATGCTCAATTTAGAAAGAACTTATAAGCAGTCCAATTTATTAAAGTACCGAAATTTAGAAAGAACTTATAACTAGTCCAATTTATTAGAGGAGCAAAATCTTTAAACAGAACCAAAAAATTCAAAGTACTCATAAATAACAAAAAGTAATACATAAATGCATTACTTACCATTTAAATAAATCATTAAAAAAAGTAAATAAGCAGGAAAGTTGGACATATCATTACTTACTAGTTTCAGATAATTTTGTGCAAACACCAACCCATTTTTTTAATAGAGAATCCTATTAAATGACTGGCTTCCAATTAATTTTGCAAGGCGATCAGAGACCATCTGCCTTGTGTTAAATGAAAAACCAAACTTCATATTATAGAAGATAAAGATAACTAAAACTTACTGCAATGAATCAACCACGCGGCTGCGGTCCATGAGAAAATCCTGTAACTGCAGCAAGACAAGATTACAAGTCACATTTTATTCTGTTGCACAATAGCATATGGAAATTTTGATGTAATACATGTAGCTACCTTGGAATTCTCCTCTGCTTGATTCTGTAGAATCTTTGACTCTTGGACAACCTTCTCCATGATGGCCTCCTGTTCAGCAAGATAATTACGGGCTGATTCTTCCTTTTCAAGCTTTTCCTGTTCAGCTGCTTTCCTCATATCCTCTGCTGCAGCTAGTCGGGCTTTAAGGGCTTTATGCATCTGGAAGAATTTACAAAGGTGGTAAAAACCATTTCCTAGAAACATTTATACTTAATGCTTTGACAACTTAATAAATATAAAATGAGAATAATATAGCCATATATAAATAATTAGGAGAGCAACAACTAACAACAAATTACCTGTTATGATTGTTACAAGGCCCTATTCATCAGTTGAATTAGAAAAGAAATTTAAGATAATACCTCTTCCAGAATTGCAAGAGATTTATCTCTTTCTTCTGACAAACAGAGTAGACGATTTTGAAGCTCCCTTGCTTCAGTAGCTAAAATTGCCTTCTCTCCATATATTTCTCCAGCATGCTGCAAAAGTTATGATTGGTTCATTAATCAAAGAACGATGCTATCGAGATAGTTATGAACAAACTGTGGTTTAAAAATACTATACTATTACCATGTCATTTGCTTCTTTTGCACGCGCCAGCATCTGTTTGAGTTCTTCCACCTTAACAAGAATATCCAAACCTCCCTTTTCTGCTTCCTCTTTAGCTTCTGCAGCAGCTTTCTCTTGACTTTCAATTTCTCTCATCAAGTTCATAACTGACTCCATGGCTATGAACAAGGTTTTCTGCATTATGACTAACAATTATTAGCTGTCCCATCAACAAAATAGCAAATATTTCTCTATCACATTTTAAAGGAAAAATTGAAAAGGCATGAAAGGTGAAAGCCAATGTTGTATATACAGCGACTATGGTCATAAAAGTATAGGTGAAAATTGTTATTTCATACTCTAAACACAATCAATAAATAGTTTTCCCAAAGTAGTGTTCTGGAAAATGCACACATTACTAAATTATTTCCAATTCCATATCTACAGCAAAATTATAAAGAACAAATGCAAACCTTATTATTTTTGGCATCTTCTATCATCTCTTCAAGGAGATCAGTTTTGCACACTGGGCTCTTAATAGTAGACTCATCCTCCATATTGCCATTTTCACTTGAGAAGTTCTCTTGCTTAGATGTCAGATCAGAAGAACCACCTGAATCTGGTTTTCCACAATTAGTGCTGGGGGTTCCAGAATCAATTTCTGATTGAAGGCCACATTCTGGGACATCTGATGTATGCTCTTGAACAGATAATTGGACCGACTGAGCAATAGAACTTTCAACCTTCTCAAGGGGACAGTCTGAACATGATTCAACTAGATAACTCAATTCACAGTTGGATGAATCAATAGAAGTGGCCCCAGGACTATCAACATATTTCCAATCATTCAAGGTGCCATCAGCAACACAATTCACATGTACCAAACAGGTATGTTCAGGATCAACATTGACAATGTTGTCTTGGCCTTTGTCCAATGAAACTGAATCATTTCTTTTGGCACCAAAATCATCAGCCTTCAAATTGATGTCTTGGTCTTTGTCCAAAGAAACCAAATCATTGCTTTCAGCGCCGAAATCAGTAGCCTGGAAATTGGTGTCTTGGTCTTTGTCCAAAGAAACCGAATCATTGCTTTCAGCACCGAAATCAGCAGCCTTCAAATTGATGTCTTGGCCTTTGTCCAATGAAACTGGATCATTGCTTTCAGCACTGAAATCAGCAGCCTTGAAATTGATGTTTTGGCCTTTGTCCAATGAAACTGAATCATTGCTTTCAGCACCAAAATCAGCAGCCTTGAAATTGATGTCTTGGCCTTTGTCCAATGGAACTGAATCATTGCTTTCAGCACCAAAATCAGCAGCCTTGAAATTGATGTCTTGGCCTTTGTCCAACGAAACTGAATCATTGCTTGCAGCACAGAAATCAGCAGCCTTGAAATTGATACCTTGGCCTTTGTTCAATGAAACTGAATCATTGCTTTCAGCACTGAAATCATCAGCCTTGACATTGACAACTTGGCCTTTGTCCAATGAAACTGAATCATTGCTTTCAGCAATGAAATCATCAGCCCTGACATTGATGACTTGGCCTTTTTCCAACAAATTTGAATCATTGCTTTCAGCACTGAAATCATCAACCCTGAAATTGATGTCTTGGCCTTTGTCCAATGAAAATGAATCAATGCTTTCAGTATTAGCACACACATCACCTTCATAATTCATCAGTGCATCTGGCACAGCAGTGGAAACCTTATTTCCAACTACATTTCCAATTTCTTGAGTCTTCCTCAGCAATATCAATTCTTCATTGTCAGTATTCCCAAATAACTGACTACTACCACCATTTGCAAAAAGTGAAACAGCAGATGCATTCAATGCCTTACTCAGAGAAGTTGAATCAGAATCATGAACACATGCAAGAGCAGTGTTGGTGGATGATCCTGGTTCTTGGGACGAGCACAGAGTTTTAGTTCTTCTCCTCTCTACCAGCCGTTGGTGCAGTGTGCTTTGCTCCTTGTGTTCAGCTGCATGTCCAATTAAAAATGGATGTAAGTAGATGGCCCCAAGATAACAATGAATAGATTAAACCCTTGTTTTACCTACCATGTCCAATTTGTAATTGGCAAACTTTCCAATTAAAAGATCACGGACAAGAGGAAATCAGTAAGAAAACATTTCACCTGACATGGTTCTATAATCTTGAAAAAACTACTAAGTTTTTTTTAAAAAAGCAACAGCACTACCTCCTTCACCATCTGAATGACCTCCTCTTGGAATTTGGTTCTTAGGGAATGAATTAGAAGTACTCTGCACCACAGGACGAGCCTGCTTTGACCAACTAGGAAGAATCTCTGTAAGAACAACATTTGCAGCAGCATCCGCATCTTTGCTGTGTTCGATAGCAACAGCCTTCAATAGGCGTGTATCAATCTGTGCACAGAATGTGAAAAGTACAAACCTCTAGTCAGAAAGATTATCAAATGGTTGAACTAAACCCAAAACAACAAAAGAAAGAAAATATTAAAACATGTTCTCCAGGATCTGTTAATTCAATTGAATCCTTTTAAAGCTATTTTCTAGATAACAAAAGAAGTAACCACAATAGAGTGAAAAATTTAAAAATTTGTTCCAACCAACCTCGACCCAGTGCTTGAATTCAAGATATTCACATACACAAAAAGTGATATCAAGCTCTTATTTGATAATTTATTTAGAATGAATACCCATTAACCCACCAAAATTTACGGAAACAATAATATCTACTGGGAACAGAGTTCTTAAAATAAACAAAATGAAAATCTGTCTTAACTCATAACACTAGAACACACGTATACATCCTCAGCAGTAAAACTAGCGCACGTATACATCCTCAGCAGTAAAACTAGCGCACATATACATCATCAGCAGTAAAACTCAAGCATGATTCCTCATTACAATATTGATCAAAAGTGTCAGCAGAAAACAGTTGCAAGCTATGAACACATGAACTAACAGTGTAATGCTTTATTATTAATTCAATGTCTTCAGAGAGACTGATACCTGAGGAAACATCTCCATTAAGGATCTATAAACTGTATTGAAACCCATATCCCAGAGTTATTGATCTGCATGCATTAAATAATGAGAAAATTAACTAGCTGTGATTAAGAAAACGCATTATGTAACAATCAGACATACATGCATACATAGTGAAGAAAATAACAGAAAATAAAAATCAAATCCGACTATTCGTATATAAGAAGACAGAATCATTTTTTAAAAAAATTGTAATAAAATCAAAGAGCATCAGTCAGATAGCGATAGGTGATTAAGATCCCAAATCAATTTTAAAAACAAAAATGATAGAAATCTGAATTAATTAACCGTCCGGTTGCTTAAAAAACGAAAAATCAAAGACAATTATGAGAAAAACCCAAGGCTTTCACTTGTTCCGAATAAGAATCTAAATAAAACATTGATAGAAAAAAAAAGAAAAAAAAACGAATTTTCCTCAGACAACAATGGTACCAAAATCATGAAGTTCAATTCATACTAATATTTCCAAAGAAAATCATAGAAACCTACAAACTCTCACTTCAAAACTTTCGAAAAAAAAGCATAGAAAAATAAAACAAATATCATTTCAATTTTGATTATATATTCCATTCCCGTGTTGTGTCGTCAATGAAACAGAGGAAAACATGAAAAGAACGGACCTTTCAAACGTAGAGAGAGAGCGTGTATGCAAGAATGGCAGAAGGGCTAGAAATTGGCAAGAAAAAATCCAGCGTCTGTTTCTCAGGAAAACCCGAAGGGAGTGGAAAATAAAACAAGGGGAAAAGATTGGTACGGTTTACGGTATTTGTAGTGTTTGTTTTAGTTCAGAATTACAACAACAACCAGGAGACTGACGCCCCTAAGAAACTGAATATGATTGTAATTTTATATTTTTAATGAGGGCATTTTGGTCTTATGGGGTGAATGAATTTACCTGACGGGGTACTTGATAGCATGGAAAAGATTCAGTCCCGGTGTGGTGAGGCTCCAGGAAATTTCGCTCAGTATCTTGAGAGTTTGATGTACTGTAGTATTTGAGTTTAGAACTTATTCTATCTCCCTGTGCCTCTCACGATTACAACGAAGCGAGTAGTGGAAACCAACAGAAGAGGTAGAACTCTATCCTTTGTGAAAGTACACTAGGAGGAAGATACATGATACCTTGTTAACAAGCGAGGGGAGGCATTCAAATGTGTTGTTAACTTCCTGTGAGCTCAAAACTTGTACAGAAAAACAGAGCGTGTTTGTCACCTCAGGGAATTACAGAGAACGTTAAACTAACAATTGCAGACATACATGCACAAAGATTATACCCAACCTAATTATGAAGTAGATATACATACACACAAATTGCATGAGCTAACTACTTGGCCAAAATAAAACCAATGAGTCATTGCTTATTGCCCAGAAGAGCCTCCCTTTCAGTGCCTGGCGACCTTGCTGAACGTAAATCCACCTCCACAGGCTTCTTTGCGGGTTGCCCCTGCTTCCTTTGAGCACCCTGAAGGACAGCCAAAATAGAATTACATAACCAGTATAAAACATGGATCAGCAAACATAATTTTCTATCTTCGTGATTGGGTCAAAAGACAGACCATCTCTAGGAAGTGTAATAATTTGTGGAAATTATACAATCTTTGTGAACTTCTAGTGTTGTTCGGAAATAACAGTCTATAAGGTATTCCAAAACAATTTCATATTATTTTACCTTCATCTTCTAAAAGTCAATGTTACGAATTTGAATGCAAACTTAGCACGTTAAATATATTAGTTACTGCACTTACTGCAGCCTTTGGACCAGTCAACTTCCAGCTTGAAGGAGCGCGGGCCATGGTTGAAGCAGCTGCAGCAGCAGCAGCCACACGTATCCTGAAAAAGTAATTTGCATTCCACGTTTCACATAAACTAAAAGCAGTATTGTTAAACATAAGGCAAATTGCGAAAATCTGAACCAAGAATACCTTTTATGAACATCAATATATTCATCAGTCTCATCTACAATTTCCTCCTGTATTGGGAAGGGTTCACAAGATCATTTATAAACCATCCATATATAAAATACCACTTCAGCTGGCATAATTTTAACAACTTAGCACAGGTTGGGCACATTAACAGATAATTCAACATCTAAGAGGTGGTGGCAAGTTTACTTGCAGAAGTTCTTCAAAAACATCCTCGAGGGTGATGATGCCTATGACTTCTCCATCTTCAATGTCCTCTGACAAGTGAGGCAAGGTTTTCACAGCTGCACCATTTTGTGGTGGAGGATTTAGCTTATTTGTGTATGGCTTTGAAGTTTTGTCAATGTTAACAACGACAACACTTTCTGATGTATTGTCATCCTTGGTTAGCATCAGAGTAGTTAATTTGGAATTCCTGGTGGCAACTCTGTTTCCTTCATATTTTTCTCCAACAGTGATGGGCTCAGAACTTTTGCTCTTCCCTTTAACCTTCACAACGGCAGCCATATGACTGCTTCCGTTTTGAAACTCATTGAGGATATCATACAAAGGCATATGTGCTGGAACCCTGTGATATTCATGTGTTAGTACTTATTTGGTGTAGAGTTAATAATAGGTAACGGGAGAAGATGGCACACCTAGGAATTCTCCTTATGGAAACAGCACTAACAGGAGTCTCAGTTTCTGCTCGCACAATGAGAAGGCTTTTCACCTAAATCTCAGAAAAAATAAAGTGTTGAAAAAGGTTAACAAATATTCATTCTGCAAGCCACCAATAATTTACACAGAGAACTTAAGACTGGCCATTGGTTTTTACACTCACCAGTAAGAGACCAATAATGTTTTTTGGATTTCCAGAATAGACAGGTAAACGACTATGACCTCGAGCAAGGATTTTTCCAATTGCTTCCCTGCATTAGAAGACATAAATAAATTATTTACAAGGTAACTTCTTATGAACAGAGGATCACATAGTCCTCTGTTCATGTAAAAGTAGCAGACTTCACAAACAACAAAGATCCAGAAAATACACTACACATTAGCCAGGTTCCTCAGTGATGAATGCAATTTCCCAACCTCAAACATCCATTTCCATGGAAAATCAAAGAAACTGAGACTCAGCATATGACCCAATACAGTGCCTAAGTTACAGTGGAAACAGATCATGGCAGTTCTCTGCCACACAGATGCATGATAAATAAAACGTTTTTATCACTAATATTGCACAGAAATAGGCACAGATGAGGTAAATAATTGAGGAAAATGACCATTTTACAGCTTAACTCACCAGTCCAATTTTGAATTAACATCCAAGGAAAATGTTGATTCAATAGGTGTCATAGCCTCTTCTGCAGTCTGCATGGCAAGAAACTTGAAAATTTTAATCATGTAACAGAACAAAGACCATGCAAGAAAAAAATAAAGTTTAAAGTTGCCCCCATGATTTAGGACAATGCAACCCTCTGAATTGTAAATTGTGGAACAGAAGATGCTTTTGAATGGTCTGAAGTGATATCAGCAATACAGCAAGAGTAACAGTGCACTTTGACCAAGAATGGAACTAATGCAGCTAATACAGCAGCAAAGAACAGACACATGAAGACCACAAATTTTGCTCACGAGTTAAGTAATGGCATCTATGTCCCTTAGCATCCCATCCAAAGGGAATTGTTTTTTTCTTCGCCTTTACTATGGCAGCAGTGAAGAATCAATTATCACTATATTTATTAATGATATAATATCCTTAAATGTTGAGAACCCACCTTCAGAAGAGTTAAAATGGCCATTCATTCAGTTGTTTCACATATTAAAAAATAAATAAAGGCTGCCTGTTCTTTCAAATCCCCTATTTGAGGAAAGCATCCGATTTATTATAAGCATGAGCTCAAATTATAGTTCACATAGTAAATTGCACTTTCAATGCCACAGTTAAATAATTTTTTAAAAAATGCCACAATTAAAAGATGAGTCAAGCAGGAGCCATGGAAGGAAAACATTTACAGCATCTATACAATACACAATATATTTGACCTTTACCAGAATGAGATTCTATAAAGTTAAAAATTTTCATTGCACAACAAGTTACACAGACCAGTAGAAACAAATACCTTTTCAGTTAAATCCAGTGCTCCACTGATAATTGTTGTCTCATCATGCGTAAGTTCACCCCCCTTGCCAGCCTAATTTGACAAGAACAATAAGTTAACAGAAGCTAATTATTACAAAAGAATCATTGTTGTCTAAACACTCATTATTTCTTATTATCTGATTAACAACAAGAAGAGAAACAATTATTATGTGTTTTGGCAAAATGTTGGGCAAAAACATGTCATACAGAAACCAAATCAAGCAGGTTACCTCTTGACTGTGAATTGAGACAAGGGCCTTTAACTGAGCCCGCCTGAATAAAGCATCGTTGTGTCCAAGAACAGCATCGAGCACCTGATAACTTTTTGAGTTAAAAAAATTCTCTATAAATGCAACAATTTATTTACTTTCCCTGCAACATTGAATGGATTAAATTCAATGTCAATTTAAATGGTGAATTATGCAATTGTGCAACTGGAAATCTCCCAAACAAATCAAGCACTGTTTACTCTTGAAAGGAATCTAAACAAGTGTGCTCAGCTTGAATAAAAATAACAAAGTGGTTATGTGTCTGTACTTGGGATAACTAGGTACACTTTGTCGTATAATTTCAATACTTGGGCATCATATCTGTTCACGGAGCATGTAATGGATTACATTATAAAGATGAAGACAAAGAAAAAACACAATTTGGTGACCTCTCAGAATGATCACACTTCATCACTCCCTGTGAAGGTGATAGACAGCATATAAAGGATACCAAATCATATGGTTTTGAAGCCCAATAGCATCTCAATGTTGAATAGGACTATGGATAAGGTTTTGTTATCAACTTCAGATCAGGCTTCACAAGCACCTTATTATACTTAACAGGGTAAATCTTACGTCCATCTTACCATTTCTGCTACTATTACCAAAAATTATCCCAGTTCAAGTGCAACATATCATATAAGTCAGTAATCTGGCATTAAAAGTCTCTAGAAGAAGAATTAAAATTCAACTGTCAATTATAAGACGACCTTTCCAACAGGGTAAGCAATGGGATAACAAACGATCATTAGAACACGCACGAGCCACACAAAGTTCGCACCAACAGCAAGCCCATACCTCGAGCATATGGCTTGTGGAATAATCTGACACAAAACGAAAAAGCATAAAATTATCTCCCCTTTCTAGCCTATAACTCTGTTAGTTGAAAATCAAGCATCATCGTGAAGTAAGTATAAACGCGTTAAACCTCTCCAAAAGCTAGAACAAAAGTAACAGAGAGTAGAACCGCCACAAAGGGATGAAAAATTTTATCAAGGTATATAGGCAGGGCCTGCAAGAACAGACTATAAGTCAGAGGAAAAAATCACGAACAGTAGTGAACCTCATGGTAACCAAAATTCACTTACCTCCGAAGCGCAGGCATTACACAGAAGCAAAGTAACTAAAAGCTGGTGTTGCTTTTGAACAACTGGTAGTATAGCAGCTGCATGCAAGGAAACCAAATTCATAACTCAATTAATTACCATCAACAAACATTCAATTAATCGAGAGCCAAACTTATCTCATAGCTATATACTTTCTTTCCTTAGAATTCAACAAAAGTTCGATACAGTTATGAGTTGCAAGCTTGGATACCAGCTTGTTTCTTTTCAGTGGAAGTGCCGCTTCTCTGGAGAATTTCGAGCTCAACCAGGCCTAAAGACATCAAGCCTAATGTGAGACCTGACATGATACCTGCGAAGAACACGAGTAGGCAAGAGGCACCGGCGTAAACGAACCACCAGGGATTCCCGAACTCGATATCGTCGGCTTCGAATACGATGCCGTTCGGCGACGTCATGGTTCGAGCTAGGGTTAGAGCGTTTAGCACGAACATCGAATTTTCAGTTTTGTGGCTGCTCTCCAGGAGTGCGGAGAATGGGAAATGGGATGGTCAACAGTTATTGGGACGGTGTTGCTGGTGCAATTGTGCCGTAGGGTATTTTGTCGTTTAGCAGGTCTACGTGTTCGACGAAAAGTGACTAACAGCGGAGTTAGTTAACAGTAATGAGGCGCGGACACCAAACCAGTGAACTGACTTTTTGCGGGAATAGTTACGTGCGGCTGTGTTCTATAATTTTCATGAGGTTTACGCAATACTATGTTGTACATTTTGAACAATCTCAGACCTTGAGGTTTGAGAGAACCGTTATTGATGCTATTTGGTTGGTACGGTTAGCAGCCCAGGTGCTGGCAGATTCGAGACAAGCTAGCCTACTCTTTCTTATGCACGGAGTCAAGTGTCAACAGTTGTTAAGCTCAGTTGGTTTTAGGGCCGTTTTCCTTTGTCTTTTAGTATAACTGACCCAACTTGTCTCATATTATTTATTTTTAGATTTTATTTAATTAGATATTTATATATATATATAATATATATATTTATATTTACATCTCAAAAAAAAAGAAATGGTCACACGTTAAACGGCATCGTCTTAAAATGGATTTTAGAATACCGGCCTCTCACGGAGAATATAAGGTTTTGACAGTGCCATCCCACGCTTCACTGTCTCTGCTCGACGGTTTTTGTTTGCATTACAGGTATGATCTTCAATACCAAACTCCAGATAAACCCTAACTTCATCTTCCATATGAAATTCATTTCGAGTCTCAGATTAGCTTGGCGTCAAGACCGGAAGCTAGACGAAGTTATAGAGCATGGCAAAAAATACAAGCTCTGTGCACGGAGTCGTTAAGTCCTCAACGATCACAGTCAAGTTATCCCGCTGCGTTACCTCCAAAAACGCCGCGAGAGATTACGCCTTAAGATAAAGATCACAATTTTTCTTAACCGATATCCGGTTTCTTTGACACTTGAGACCGAATCAAACCCAAATGCGACTTTGTTTTGTTCTTGCGCCCCATTGAGAGGCTCAGAGGTTTTCTTGACGAGGAAAGAAAAATACATGTTAGAAATGATGAGTTGATTGTGGCTAAGTTGTGTAAATTTTTGATGTCTAAAGATAAAGTACCGAGTGTTGATAAATTGGTTCATGTGATGTGAGCAGAGAATTTGGGTTTCCTAATGATTTTTTTTTCAGTTAATTTAGTGCCTAAATATTCAAATTACTCTAAATTAGTTGGTTATTCTGGAAGGACCAATCTTTCCTAGAGTTAGAATCTTAGAACCCCGAGTTTGCAAAATCTGTTATTCAGTTAAGAGCAGAAGAGGAAGCTAAGTTAACAAGGATTCACGTTGGATCTAACTTCAGTTGGAAGCTACCTCCCGGATTTTTCATGAGGAAGGAAATGAGAGAATCGATTATATACCGCCATATAAGGATGTCTCAAGTTTTGATCAATCTTCAAGGGAAATGGAGAGAATAACAGTTGAAGTTTTTCATGAGCTGTTATCTCTGTCAATTTTTAAGAGGGTTCCTGTGCCTATAACGGGAAAGTTTAGTGACGAGTTTAGGTCTTCAAATGCCTTTTCAAGTGTATTCACAAGGCACTCGGGAATTTTTTAACTTGTCAATGAGGAGGGATCAAGACTGCAACGCTTAGGGAGGCATATAAAATTAGTGAGTTGCTTGAGATTAAAGATAGATTTGCTCAAATGTTGGAAGAGGGGAAGCAGGAAAGGGTGCTGAGGGAGGAGATTAAGGAGGACATGGAAATGATGGCCTCGAGAAATGAAGAGGAAAGAGGGGGGGGCAATTGGATGAACAGGAATATGATGAACACTTTTGAATTCAGAAGATTTTTTGGACTAAGATATGTTGATCAAGGCTCATAAAGAAACCCACAATCACAGTTATAGAAGGTTTACTTTTAAAGTTGGAATGATTGTTGATATTCAGTTGAATATTTTGCTTTTGAAAAATGCACTATTGTGATGTGAAAGATTGTTGTGGCCTTATCCATTACCTTTTGCATGAGCATACATCTTTTTAATCCACTGCTGAGCAGACCGAGAATGTTGATTAATTTATTATAAGAATGTTGAAGTCATTGAATTCTGTATGTGTTGTTGCTAAAATTTCTTACCGCATTTCAACTATGTCACTTTATGCGTTTGTGCGGGATAGCTTCTTTTGACATGACAACAACTAAAAGAAGTTGGCTTTGTCATGCTCTTTTCTGTGGCACAAGTATCAACTTAGTTCTTGGTTTATGTGTTTTTGCATGCAGTGCATTCTATTAGATAGAACTCAGACTTTCTAGAATTTGATTCCTTGTTTCTGTTAGTTGTTTCTGGTGTTGTATGTAATGGTACATTAGAAATCAATTGTGTTAATTTCTGTATTTAGTTACGTGACAGATCCAGATAGCTTCCGACACCCTGTCAAAGTCACTAGCTCTGATGTTTTGCATGTAGTTACCACTCATATTGCATTTCAGATTGTGCACAACATGAGTTCAAAGTCATTTGTGCTCTTGTTATGTTGCTCGATTGTGCTGTCTTTCATTTGTGGGAATTGTTGAGGCCTTGTGTGGTCAATTGTGCTTAGGGCATTTAGGAAGAAATCCAATGTTTTTTAATACATATCATGCATTCTCCGTTTCTCAAGGCCTGGAGTTTTAATTTGATTGTTAATTATCAAATAGACCCAGAAGGGATGAAGAAGTATAATTTTTTCAGATCAGTGATGAATTAAGGACATTGTGGCAACTCTGATGCAGCCTTAGTAGCTTGATGGTTGGATTTCAATATGCCTGCTTTTGTTCAATGTTAACTTTTGCATGATTGCTGATTTTATCATGGCATCTTCTGATTCATTGACAGAATTAAAACATGTTTTATAATCATTTTTGTTGCATCAATGTCTACATGCTTGTCATATCTTTCAATTATAATATGCTTGTCATATCTTTCAATTATAATATGCTTGTCATATCTTTCAATTATAGTCTTGCACATTTTTTTTGGAGATATAAGGCATTTTAGCTGTATGCTAGTTTAGTTATGGGTTTCTGCTGAAGATTTAAATCTAGGAAGTATCTATCTAGGCGCATTCTCATGCTTTTGTTCACATTTTTGTTTGTATCATCTACAGCAATTAGCCAACTCTAGGTGCCAAACCTGTTTGATGTCTGAAAAGACCACTTGGGATTGGATATTTACTAGCTCGGAGAAGTGAAGCAGGTGGTTTCTGGACATTGTTATATGAATGTTGGGAGAGAGTTTGCTTCATGAGATAATTAATAAGATGGTTTCCTTTGTCAGCAACCCAAGAGATTTTTTCCCCTTAACTTGACTATCCATGTACCATGGAAGTAATACACGAGCCTCAAGCCCTCATTTTTGTACCATAACTTCAGTCTTAATTTTACATAGGTCAGTTTACAATGGCCCAGGTTTGGTGTTGACCATCGGCTTGTTATGGTTTTTCCCTCCCCATTATGCTAATTAACTTGTGATTATTATCACATTGATCTACTACCAGTTGCAAAAGTTTTATAGAACCAAATCCAGGATTTTACGTTCTTGCTTTACGTGATTGATTGCATTTAATTTATATGGATTACAGAATTTATGTGGGGGCATTTGCTTCTCTTCCTTTTTTTAATTTCAGTCTTATTTAATAGGTAGAGATCCAATTTGCATGAATTCCATAGGTCAAGCACCATATTCTTTTAGAAGTAGGTGTGTTTTCTCAGTGATTTTCTGGAAAACAGAGAAATTTGTTCATGCCAGCTCAACATGACATTTTTTCATCCAGTGGTCTCTTCCTTGCAACAAATTTAGTAGGAACAAGGTTGTTGGCATGCAACACCCAGGCAGTACTCACCTAAAAAAAAGCGGCACACAAAGTGAATGAGAGATGCATAACCAATCAGAACCTGAAACTGGCCTCACTCTGTCGATCATTGCCATTTTTTAATTCTTCATAACCCGCAAAAATCTCTAACTGAAGGAAACATGAAATCTATGAATGCACATGTATAAATAGAAGTCAGAACCAGTCTGCAACGCCAAACCTTGGCTGGCTCCTTGTAAATCATAGATAGATGCCATGGAAAGAGACAAGATTATTCCAGTAGCGCTCTCTCTCTATGTGACAATCTTGGCAGTCCTTCCCCACGTGCAGTGCCAGTTAGGGCATGAGCCATTTCCACTGCCGCTACCACCACCCAGGCCGCTATGTGTCTCCCAGTTCACACTTGTGAACTATGCATGTGCAATGCTGCCATACAGCCCAGCCCCACCTGTATCACCTCCTTCCCCTCCCTCCCCTCATCATCCTCACCCACCGCCTAATCCTCCTCATCCACCACCAAAACATCCTCCTCATCATCATCACCATCATCATGATAATGACAACGACAACAACGGCAATGATGTTGAATTAGAGCATGGACATGGTCATCGGCACAGACATAGGCATCACAGAAACACACCCGAGGAAAAAAATTGTTGTCGTTGGTTGAAGCAGGTTGATTCTGAGTGTGTTTGTGACTTGCTAGTTCATTTACCTGTCTTCCTTTCCAGGCCGGTGCACAGGTACTCTGTCGTTGTGGATGGCACTTGCAACGTTACATATACTTGCAACGGGCGGCTAAAACCATAATATGCTTAAATTTCTGGTTGATTAAACATGTTGGGTTCTTATGAGTTTAAATTACTATTATTGTCAGTTTCTACCCTGTTTAATAAGAATTTGGCTTATCATTACTACACTGGTTGCAGTCTACGTCTATCATCCGGTTGTACTTGTGATTGTTGTACTGCTTTTTCAGCTAAAATTACAACTGGCTGCTGTTTGAAAAATGTCTATCTCAATATCAGATGAATAAATAAAGATTTTCTACTGGAAGTAGACTTTGAAAGAAAATTCATTTTACTGAATGAGATGCAACCCAACATTTACGAGAGGATTGGCATCAGACTCCACGAGTGACTGAAGTTTCACATGTTCTTTCATCCCATTTCTTAAATGGATTCGAGTTCCATTTCCACTACTAAATCCTCGAGATGAGACGGAGAATATTGTTCAAAGGAAGTGAGTGATTGAGAAAAAGTTTATTCAAAGTGTACCCTTCATCTTCAGAACGAATAACTGACTACTTACATACAATCTGGTGTACTACATTTGTCTCTTTCATACAACATCGATATTACTACATACTCATTCATAATCACGAGAAATGAAATTAATCTCCCAGTAGACTGCAAAACATCTTTAGTACATAGAAGAACCTCTTCTCTTCTCTTTTTTTGTGGTGGTCCAGAACTAGAACCAGAAGCAGATCCTATCTATATACATGTTGCATCTTTGAAAGAAAGCCAACCAAATTGCCTTTTTATTTGTTTTTCTTCTTTTCATTTTCATTTGTCTTGCTAGTCCCATTAATTAATTCTTATTGGACACAGAGAAAGAGCGTGTTATCACAGTTCCTTGGTCATGTATGTCTTGGCCAGAGACAGACCACCGTTAATTAATTAGTATGATTAACTACCGTGAAGTTTGAAGTTCGAGAAAAGCACGGATTCTCCAAAGAAAGGCAGACCTTATCCAGCGAGGAGCTGGTTAAAAGTTGAAAGTGATTGATGGACTTAAGAGAGATACCATCTGAAGTGATTTTCTTTTATCCTACAGTTTTCTTTAAGAGAGATGCCATCTGAAGTGATTTTCTTTGTCTCGTGGGTTGGGCAATACTTTTAATAATACTAATTTCACCACCCAATTGGTGAATACCGCGTCATTTGAAATAGAAATTTGTGATACAAGTTTGGGATACCTAAAATGACTCTTTGCAATGCAGCATCACGTTCTCAAAACTGAGTGAAGGTGTACAATAATTTCAAAGGTGCCCTTCAATTTTCAGACCGTCTGTCTGTTTGTTTGTTTGTTGATTATGCATCTATGGGTATGCATACAAGATATCATACGCAATGCTGTGAGAGTCAAGTGGCACGAAAAAGACAGCGGTTTTTGGATGGAACGCAACAAAATGAAAGAACAAATTGTTGTTGTCTACTTTTGATCCTGTTTTCCACTCGTGACAATGCACTCTGTTGATAGTCAAACATCGATCTTCTCCGCCAAAATTAAACATGATCAGCAAAGGGGTCAGGAATCTCGAGCAACTCTGATCGTGGGTTCCCGCTGATTCTGTGTACGGCATTATGCTCTTGCGTGCGGTGGATTTTTGCCGCTGCTACCAAATCTTATTGACATTTAACGTAGCTAGCAAACATTGAAACTTCGATTTGGTAATTATTGCAATTAACATAGTAAGGGTTTTATTGTAGATTATTAATCACATCAAAATTGATTTGTGTTTGATTTTTTTTCTTTTTCTAATTATGCCACTAGGCATGGTGTGATGTGATCTCTAATGGCTGGTACCGGGGCTGGAACCTCCATGGGCACATTGCACAGAAACTCTGCCACTATGTTAGTGCTTGGGCCAGCAACAAGCTTTTCCCACGCCTCATCTGCTGCTTTGCCGCGCTTCCGAAAAACTTCTGTTGCATCCAGACGATGTATCTTCCACCTTTTTACGTTTATAAGCCGACGTATCTTCTCCAATTGACGACAAGCCAGTTTGCATGTATTATCTTTTACTTCTTGAATTGCTTGTTTTAACATTTTAGCTCGGTTTTCTTTGTCGAGATATGGTTCTGCTCTGAAATACAGATCGAACTCTGGTACCCCAATTGCTTTCCGAATCCCCTTTGAATAGTCTGCGTTGGGATCAAAGAATTTCCTCACTTCTTCCACCATCCCGTTTTCAACCATCCTGTCGACTCTGTCAGATACAAATGAATGCAAAACTGGCATTGATACATCAACCCAAAGGAAACAACAATCATATTTGGATCGAAATTTGTAATCCTCATCGTCAACTAAAGCTTCAATGTATGAATTGGAGCCGCCAACGATTATTGGGAGCCGGCCTTGACGCAAAGTTGATTCAATGGCTACTAAAGCCATGTCACTGAAATTTTTTGCTGTAAAATCTGAATTAGGATTCAGTATTCCAAGCAAATGGTGGGGGACTCCACACTGCTCTTTCTGAGTGATCTTGTTCGTGACTATTTCGAGTCCCTCGTACACTTGCATTTTATCAGAATTTATGATTTCAGCATGAAATCGAGTCGCAAGGTCGATGGAGAGACGTGATTTTCCTGTTCCTGTCGCCCCAATTACGATCAGAACCTTGTCTTTCCGTGGCTGGGGACGCAAAAGATCCGTTTTCATCCTACGTATAGGTATTTCCGGGGCAGTGGCTGTTTGATTCAGCAATAGCATAGAAATACTCATGTTCAACCTACCTGACCAAACAGTAAAAAAAGTTAAAAACAGAGTAAGAGTAAGACAAATACATGCATACATTATTTAATATTTCTACCATGCAGTATTGCCAAAACTCACCCCTTTTGGTATATGAGATGCCGCAAATTGAAAAGTTGAGAGCAAGCTGCAATGGAAGCGGAAAGACTCCCCCAAGTTCAACTGATACAAAATAGGCGAGAGGTGATGGCAAGTAGCAGGGGCTGCTGTCTGAATTTATAGGCAAGAAAATATAGGCATGTCAACTGCCTATATATATATATATTCACTATGGTTTCTAATTTCCATTGATAAGGGGGGGAAATGCAAAAATCGATAGTGTTATAATCAAAGAGTGCAAGGACGGACAGTACTTGATCCTGAAAGGAACTAGCGTCTTCAGGAATATTATGAAGATTTGAAAGGCAAGAGGAATGTTAAAAAGGGGTACTACTGGCTGGACTCAACTGTAAATGGAGCCTCTTGTCATTAACAAAATCTGATTCCTTCAAAGTGGTGGAGGATGACCATGATTTGGAAACGACGTTTTGGACTGGCTCCGCATCAAAAAACTATTGCCCAGTTAGTTTACAGTTGGAGTTTCGATTAACCTTGGTGAAGCAAGGCCACTCGCAAAAATATTCTAGCGCGAATAGAAACCGAAGCTGTTCTTGGTACCCCTACTGTGTTTTCCTTGGCTTTGAAAAATCAATAAGCACATTATCCGTAGACTAGAAATGAAATTCGGTCAAGGGTTAATTCCCGGTGAAAGATATCAGGCAGATACTACCATGACCAGCCATCTATAGCTAGCTAGCAACCCGCAGAGTTATAAATATCTACTGATTTTGTAGTTTTGTGCCTATCTATAACAAGCTAAGCTAGGATTGGGTTGAGCGTGCATTGCCGAAAGCCTATCCTAAAATGACCCATTTTTTTGGTTGATCCAGTGAACCAGAATTTTCTCTTTCTGTAATCATCCATAATTCCTTGTCTTTTTATTATTACCCTTTCTGAGAGTGTGAGCGCCGAACAAGAGCAGTATGCCTCCAAGATTCATCTGGTTCACGGGTATTCATCAGTGTTAATCATCATCATTACATGATCAAAATGCACGGTAACATGCATATTCTTGCCAATAGGTGTGCTTGATGGTCTTGTTAAATGAGATGGACATATCACGCGACCGGAACTTTAGGGATATAAGTCTTCACAGATGTACAATCCAGAACCCATACCTTTCAGCTTTTCTGATGCAGATGTGTCAACTATTATCATGCCAGCAGGAGAGAAAATGGCCTGCGTTTTGGCTTTTGGTTTTTGGCTTTTAGCCAAAAGACATGTTCACGGTATAAATTAAAAGTTGAATATACAATTTTGAATCGTTGGTTATTAAATATGTAAAATATGATCATTTTGGAGAAAAAAAAACTAAGAAGAGATTTATATTCATATTAGAGAAGGGCAAGAGATCATAAAAAGGATTGTCTGCCTCTGTGTCTTTTGCATGCAAACAATATTTTACTTGCTTAGGACCACAACACTGCTGAGTGCTGAGCCTGACCCAGAAGGCATTGGCGTTATAATTTTGATGCTTCCGAATTAGATACTGCATCGTGCAGGGGATGATAAGCTAGAGATAACACAAAAGATGGTGGCTTTATTTCTTTTTGCAATTGCATTGTGACCAAGTCTTTGAAAAAGGCAAATAGCTAGAATTTGACCATCCCCAATACCTTGCCAGCTGCAATTCTTATTGATGGTGGTCCGGATTTGTAGTCCCAGCTGCACTCCTTCAACCTTCACCACTGCCCCCACATACAGGCTAAATGCTTCACTTCACATACATCTGTCAATCATTCACTCGTATGCTTCGTTGATGTCTTTTTTGGGAAATTTTAAATTGCCCCAAACATGAAAATATTGATTCGAATATTTCAAATTTCCCCAATATCTGTCACAGAGCATCATACTTTTTTAATTAACAGCTAATGGCCAAATATTTTAAAAACAGACATATTGGTCCCCATCAGTCAAAGTGTTTAAAAATAAAATTATTGCAAAACTTTAAAATAATAATTATTATTTATTATTTTTTTATAAGTATAATAATCATTTTGTTATTTTTAATTTTATTACAAATTTATTTTTGATAACAAATAAAATATAAGATTTTTGTCTTGTTTAGTAAAAAAATTTAAAAATTGTTTATTTTTGCAAATTAATTTACGAATGTGGGTGGTTTTGAAAATTTCTCAAAAATAAAATCAGATCATGTGCGGGATTGATTCAAGTAAATGGGCCGAGATTTTGTCGCTGGGCCATTGGCAGTCGGTTTCATGGTTGTTTGGATCCAAGACAATAAATAAATCAAAATAATAATGATAAAATCAGACGGTATGTAGAATCTAAGGCCATTTTGATCGGACGAATAATTTACGCTAAATAAGCCACGTGACGGACAGAACTCACACGCGGCGACTAGTAAAGTGAAGAAAACAGATCCCTTGGGACCCACGTAAGAGAGACCAAAAAGTAACAAACGAACAGGTGGCTGATTGCAGTTGGGACCCAAGTCCCAACGTGACAAGATTTGAAACAGGGCCGCCGTCTAAATTCTGTGGAGTAATCTGATTTTGTGTCTCAAGTGGGAAGACCGACGGACGTCAACTAAAAACGTGGGGGCACTTAGGGCGCGGAGAATCATCGAAGCAGGGTGGCGACGACTGTGGTCGTGGCGCGAACGGATGAAACGACGACCAAGAGGAGGGAAACACTCAGCAAAAGGCACCTGCTTCATACCCTCTCTCTCTCTCTGTCTGTCTGTCTTTCATGCGATATTGCTCATCGGTTAATATTTTATAAAACAATCAAATGCTGTTGAAATATTTTTCGAAGAACCTGCAGAAGTATTTGATATGAATTTAGATGATAAGTTATTTTCACTATATGTGTAACCTGGGATGATTCATACAAAAAAGAAGAACTTTCTTTTTGTGCTGACGCTGATCAAGATTATATCATAAACTACTTATTATAAAAGAGGAAAAAGAAACTATTAACTCCGGCGAGAGTGGTAAACCCCAAGTTGAAATTTTGTGATTTCAATGCCTGAATTTCTTCTAGGATGTAGAAATTACAGTCAATCGATTGAACATTGTATACGTGATCTAAATCTGCTGTCCTGGATTTTTGCAGGGCTATTGCATACGTTACACCGACAACCCTGGCAATTCCTGCTTCAATACTCAGAGTAGGCTTTTGATTCTTGTGAGATTGATTATTCTACATAGAGCATCTTTCTACTGCTTCATTGATCATGGAAACATTAGAGACTACTAATTTCACTTGTCAATATGGTGATATTTGTCTTAGTTGTTTTCTTTTTCTCTCTTTTTGTTTATTTATTGGAAAGTTCAACTTCATGTGCTTCTTTCTCCCGAATTTCCCAGCTTAGAGGTGGTTATGTTTTTGGACTGCCATCGGGATTCATGGCTGATTCTGGAGGTACAACAACAGGTGCGACAGCTGCATTCCTTATCGGTAGAACAGTGAATATCTTAAACTTCTGCTCGTTTGATTTATATTGTGTAAGTGGGTGGGATCGCAATATATTACTTGCAAGACAAGCGCCTCATCCTTTAAAACACTGGAGATACCAGGAAGAGATCAACATATATATTTCTTAGGAGACATGCGTTTCCTTCTTGTAATGCGTTCGGTTTTATTTGTACATCTACTTAGGTCGTAGTCTGTAATGTAGTGCAGTTTGGAAGATCATTTGTCATTGTCATCTCCAAGTTAAAGAATTATCCAAAGTTTCAGTGCAGTTGCTGTGGCAATCCAGAAATCTGGCTTTAAGGCAAGTGTTGTTGCATATGTTTCTGAGAATAGCAGGCATGAATGTGATGATATTCTGATGCTATCTGTGTTTTTGCTGCTTCTTTGCTCTGATTTATATTCTGATGCTATCCGTGTGCGTCTATTTGTTCCTTCACTTCCATTCAACATTTTGAATTATCTCTTGTCCATAACTCCTGTACACGTAGGCAAATACATGCTGTTATGTTGGTCGGGAATAATGGTAATGTAACATCCATTTTTTCAATGTGCTTCATTATGAAGTATTAGTTTATTTAGCTTGATAAGTTGATCAATTTTTGAAGAGCACTCATCGGGTGAATTCCGATATGTTTGCGACAGCTGAATACATTTGCTCTGGTGTATGTGGGGGACAACTTTGAAGTATCTTTCTGATGTCAACCATGGATGGAATGAGATTTCAAATACTCTTTGGGTTAGTTGCATTGCCATTTATTTTAAACAACATATTTATTGGGATGGTTTGCTTCATACGTTGGTTTGATTTACCATTTATAGACTGCATTTGCTTGTAGATACGGGTGTTTATGGCGCTACGATTTCCGGTAGATGGTAAGTCATCTTGATTCCTTCAAAGTTGAATTCTGTCAAAAGTACCGACTTATTTTAATTTTTTGTCAGTGCATGCACATAGTGATGCTCATAGTGTAGGTAGTTTAAGTTGCCAAGGGTTCACTGGACGGCTCTGACTGATAATGCAGAAAAGAGTGCTATGGCTTTATCAATCCTGCCCATTGTGGCAGAATCTCCCATTGAGCTTCAGAGGCTTGTCGTTGAGATGGATCAACAAGGATAGATTATGATTATGACATACAAATTCTAACATTATATTCTTAATTGCTCGATTTAGTTTTGAATTATTAGAATCAAAAACTCAGAAAATGCAGGAGAAGAAAGCTCAGCCTTTTTCCTATTCTTTTATTAACAGCACCCAGTGCTTGCGTTTTTTCACATTGTAAAAGAGTGGTCAAGGAACTGAGCATGTTGAGCCTGGTATTGTGTATTAGTTCTCTATTTTGATACAATGTCTGTTGATAGACAAGGAAAAACAAAAAATTGCATTATCGTAACTAACCTCTCAAAGAAAGCCTTTATTTATGGCAAAGATTTATTTGTTCCAGAGCCCTGATTGAAGCAAAGCTTCTGATTTCAAATGATGGGATAGCATTTTTTTCTTCTAATTTATCAATGAAAGATACATACCAGTTTTACTGGTTGTTCATTTAGTCGAGTAGGAGTAGGAAAACATCACATTTTGATCTCTGATCCTCTCTATCTATCAGGTATAGATGCTGCTTTCATCAAAATCAAACATTGTATATGCGAGTACGAAAATAAATCCTCTGTCAATCATCTTGAACTGGCAAATCTCCTTGACTTGGTTCAAAAAACCAGTTTTACACTTCTAAATCCATTTTTTGCTAGTCAGTAGAACACTTGAAGTAGTCTCTTTCTTTTTTTTCTTTTTTTTTCACTTTGTTGTTGTGGTGGTGGTGCTGGCAGCGGAGATGTGGGAAGGAAGACAAAATTAACATAGAAAAACCATGAGATAGGTTTGCCAAGCACCTATAAGAGGTTTTGGCATTACCCTTCAGCCAAAGATATGGGCATCACGTACAAGCCTCTACTCTCCAACAATTGGCTTGCTGCTGATGGGTTCATCTTTAGCATCTTTCCCAGGATCTCTTCAAGAGGTTCATTTGTCATCTGTTCGTTGAGAACATAGTGACCATAACCCTGCAACTCATCAGCATTAGGTACTATTTGCTGCAGCATGGGCTTTTCATATGTTCTAATTAAACACTGATAGTACCTCAAGGAAAACAAAAGGAGCAGAAGCCGGTTGACCTCCCAATCTGCTTCGACTTAATTCCTGCAAACATTGAGCTCCCTCAGTAATTAATTACTCCTTAATGTGATATGCTTTTAAGAAAATAAAACTCTGAGCCCCAAGAATCAAAAGCGTAGAATCAGGAATTTTCTTGTTTTGCATTAGATGTCTCAATAGCTCCATATTAAATAACTATGCCACAGTACCAAGTTGATAAATATGATTTAAGGAAATTGAGTTCCCAGACAGAGTACAGAGTTAAATGTCGCCCCGTTAATTTGGCAATCCAATGACCTAAATCCCTTGTTTAAAACCTATATGGCAAACTAGCAGGTGTATAAAACATATTTGCTATAATAGGATAACTGATAGTATCATAAAGGAAAAAGAAAGTAAGCAAGACTCATATTAAGCTTATTTGATCAAACTACATTTCATCTTTCCCATAATGCATACAATTCTAATGTCTTGCACACAGAGAAAGAGATACATGTCAATGTTGACAAATTAAGGTGGGTGCATGAGTGATATTAAAGGATGCCACGGTGTTAACAACATGCCTTCACTTGTAACTGCAGAAACTTGATATAGTCAATAAGATCATCCATCACCGCCGCTTGATTACCCTGCAAAGCCATAAATTAAACCAGAGATACCTTATGAAATTTCCCACGAACAATATTGTACTTAAATTTAGATTGAACCTCCACACAGGATGATTATTGAATATTGAGAGCCTCAAGAACATACAATATAATGCTGTTGATTTGCTTGCCTTCTATTTTTTTGAATCTGTAAAGTATTATAAGCTTTTGATGACATTACAACATGACATATGAACAAATTCTGGCGATGTTCAGGAGTTGTAGGTCTGCCACTCTTTTTAACTCTTATTACTGTATCTGCTGTGAATTTTTATGGGTAAAAGATCTAAGAATTAAGGAAATGCAAGGGGAATTAGTTTCAGGATATGGAGGACACCTTGAGAGTACATAATACTAATAAGTTATCTTGAAATACTTTCTTGAGTGCCATGCAAACCTGCACATTTGTCAGGATCAATGCACAATCTCATTACCTCTACAGAATGTGGAAGCAGTTCTTGCAATTGTCTGAGTCGTTCAGCTATTCGAAGCCTGCGACACTGGATAAGAATTAAAACATCAGAACTGAAGTACGCCAGGGCCAGGCTCTAGTCATATTGCCAAACCAATTTTAAAGTCTGTTAATCCAGATAAGTAAATTCAGTAATCATGTATTATTTGAAAATAAAACAATGCATAATCTTATTTGTTAGCCTGTTCAGTTTCATTGTTGTGCCACTAGTATATACAATGGTTAAGAAAGGTGTTCCACTTACACGATCAGCTGCACTAGTTCTTTGTCTTGAAGCACTGGAATGTGGCTTGGACAGGAAAAAAGAAGGAGAAACTTTTACTCTGGGATGAAGTTGAGGCACATTGCAATTATCTTCATGTGATTCTTTTCTCCCTGCACTGTGATTCTGTTGCAAGATTTTAGCATCAGACTATCAATAATAAAGTCCTGGTGGAATCTTCAAGACAGGGAGATGAAGATATTAATGGAGGAAATAAACCTGAAGAAGGATCTGTGGCTGAAAGGTCATAAAGCTGCTTGCTGATTCCACTTCATTACATGGGCTCTGAAATCTTACCTGTACCACACACAGAGAAAAGTGAAAATGTTAGTTGCCATTGCCGCTAATCATCTTACTTTAACTCATTTTTGGAAACAGTAGTATGCTGATGGTTCATTTCATGCATCTCCAATCACTATTACATTTAGACCAGGGCATAATATTTCTAAAACTTTCTAAGCTTCATGATTGTTGTTCCGTCAAGTACAAAGGCAGATGGCATTACCTTTGAAGCATTCATGTCAACTGAAGGATCGGCAGGTTTAAACCCACAAGGACTTCCTAAGTTATTGAACAATAATTCAGTTTGGATTTCAGGGACTCCATAAACAAACTGCATGCCACCAATAGGCGAAGTAATGGTCTCTAACATATCAGCACCAGTGGCATGTTCAAGAAATGTTGAACTTTCTGCAAGAAAATCTACATAATTGGGAGGTGATTTCTGGCAGTGCGTCCACTGAGGTAGAGGCAGGGCATTAGATTGGTCCCTACGCTTTCCAGCTGCCACATTAAAGTGCTGGCTTGAATCATCTCCAGGTCTGTGAGAATCATTATTGGCATTCCCACCAAAATTTGATGACATCAACCACAGAAGATTATCATAGTCACTTTGTCCTTCCATACTAACCCAATAACCTTACGCCCTTTTACTATTGAAAAAGCAGTAAAATGACACAAATTATGGTGAGTTGTGAGCCCCTTAAGTAAAAATAAACAAATTTGAGCTACGGAAACAACATTTTTCCAATGCAGAACTAGAATACACATTAAAACACATTGCAAGTTTAATTATTAGGGAAGACTGTTCTAGCTAGCAGATAAAGAGATAGAAAGAGACGACGACTATTAATGCTGATTTTATTTTAGCATAACTTTCATTAGCCATATGAATAACTGCAGATTGCTAATCTTAATAAACAAGAGAGAGAGGGGTGAGGAGAAGAAGATGCCAGAGGTGACCTGCTCCATATTTCAAATTTCAAATTCAATTATCATGTCAATGCAAAAGTTGAATATTACTGTTAACAAAGTGACAGAAAGCAGAGTAGTGCGACAGATTCCAATATGATCAGAAATTTAAAAGCAGTCAAGATGTATAGCTTAAAATGCTAAAAATTCTAGAAACAACACATTCATCAAGTCATTGCCAAAATCACAAGTCAAGAAAGCAGGAGACCGGTGTACGTATTTGCAAACGTTTGGACGTGCAAACGCATACACACTACAGCAAATAGCCCACTGTTGCAGGTCGCACATCTGCATAAATGCATTTACACGTACTCGTATGGGTGCTGATCTCATATAATTGCATTCCGCAGTGTTCATGATATATTAAGGGTCTATTTCATAGCGATTTTAATTCAAGGAGAAACATCTTCCTGAAAGCAACTGTCAAAGAAAGCACTTCAGGGGCTTTTTCATTAAGAAACTGCTTTCTGAAAATGTATCAATCAAATATATTTCCAAAAAGCATTTAAAATGCTACAAAGAAAAATTACCCACAAACACTACAAGAGGAAGTTAAAAAATGCATCATGAAAAGTTTACAAGAAACCATCACTTCACCCCTTGCTAGTTCTTCGCCGACTTATAACCCACCAACTAAAGCGTCGACGTATGAAGCATGAATTTAGTTTCAAAACTTTAGGAATTACAGATTACAAACAGGCGCTCGAATTCATAGAACAAAGACATAACCAGTTTCTTGTTCGATTAATGAATTTGTGAAATTATGTACAAACCAGCATATAGTAGACCAAGAAAAGAATAAAATAACAGACTCGGATGTGGTTGTTGCGGCGATTAGATACGCAAAGTCATTACTACTAAAACCCATATATTCAGACACACACGGAATGAGAGAGAAACTTACTGGTGAAGACTGAAGAAGGAAAGTTTGACGGAGTTAGGGTTTATGTTACGAGAGATATGAATGTATGGAGAAAAAGACAGTCGAAGAAAGAGTGGCCAAGGCGCAAGCTTTGCCACCTTTGCTTGCGGGATTGGCTTGTACGTACGTTGTTGCAGCTGCTACATAGCCGTATAATCTGCAGGCAGTAAGGGGTGGATTAGAAAGACCAATTTGCTCCTATAGTTGTTAGGATTTACCATCTCATTTTTTTATTAATTAATTTTATATGCTTGGGAATTAGCCAATAAATCACAAAGGAGAAATGTGAATGTCAAAAATGCAGAAAAGTTCATCATCGTGACTTTATCAGTCATTTTCCATACCGTAATATATTTGGTCCTCGTCAACGCTAGCCGTTTGATTTTTTTGAGCATGATCTGGATTGTTCACTGAGCAAGCCAAATGATGGGCCCAACCCAATAAACTTTCTGAGTTCAGGAAAAAGTCAAATGAACCGCAACCCAAAACGTACAAACCATTAGTAGGCAGAAAGATTTGGTTTCGGACAAGTAACCAACCAGATAACCGCATCACGAACTCGAATATTCCCGTCTGTGTGGTCTGTTCTCTTTTCTTCGTCTTAGCCCGTGTTTGCTTGGATCACCGCTAAATACTTATCAGCTTTGCATTTCTTCTATTAACTCCCGTTTCCTTGCTCCTCAAAATTCCTTGACCAAAGACAAAGAACCAAGTGGAGATCTATCTGTTCTATCGACCAATCAATCATGACGAGTCCTGATGTTCTGCGGAGAGAACAAGACCTCTGTCTTTCGTCTTCTTTCCTTGGTCATCAAAAAGGTCTCCCTCTATATTTGCATTTTTGGCTGATAGTATGTAGTTTAACTCCTACAGTTGCAATTTTTTTCTTTTTTTTTATTTTGTAAAAAAAAATTGCCTTAATTCTATTGACTTTTTCGTTTATGGCGTTATTTGCAATACCCAGATCACATTTCTAGACACTTTACCGTTTTGTTGATTTTCTTTTTTATTTTTGGCGTTTGAAAACTTTTAACGTATTCGTAGTACTTATGACCAGGAGAGAGTGTCAAATCGCGGGGGATGTCAATTGAGAAGAAAATCGAATTTCTCGAGAGCTTAACCGGAAAAGTAATTCTCTTTCCTTCATGTGTTGCTGGCCTTGTCTGTATTGTGAAGAGAACTTAACTTTGATTAGTGTAATTTAGATTTGAGAATAGTCTCGGCAGACGAAACTATAGGGCTGCAATAAGTCTGAACTGCATATTGAATCAAATTGACCTCTTGTGTACCAAGCTCAAATTTGTAGTGCTGTGTTTTTGGTAAGTGGCAGAGTTGAAATGCTCTAACTTCAGGACGTATTTGCGTCTTTGAATGTCGGTAATTGCATCAAAATATGATTCATGCAATCTATTTGACCTTAACTTTGATGCCCATGTCTTAGGCAGTCACTATTTTATTTTGATGTTGTTGTTCCTGTATTTTGGATGTTGATTATTTTGATTTCAGGCCTTTCAGAACAAACAGTGCAGTTTATTTTTGCTAGTTCTTTACTAATGCTGGGGTAATTTTATGTTGTTGCAGGTTAGCAATCGCCGGTCTCGAAGATGGTTAAATGATCGTTTGTTGATGGAACTTGTTCCACGCTTAGATGCAGAAGAAATTAGAGGCTTGTTTGCTCCACCTCCTTGGGGTAATGCTATGCCTTGATTTTCCCCTCTATAATATGCTTTAACTGGAATCTTCTGTGAGTGTGTTTGCACTTCTAGCTCACTATCTTCTCAAGTTGCTCACAAGGCAAGCTTTTACATTTAAAGCATACTAATTAGATAAAACTGTTCCACGGCCAAATGTAATATCATCCCTAGTGTTTCAATGTACATTCTGAGATCTTTCATTGACTCATTTGAACTCGTGAATGCAATAGAATTAATTGTTATCTTATTTCTGTAATTCTTTGCATTTCCCACTAAAGTTGTCATTGAGTCATCAGTCGGCGCTTGAGACAAACTGTCTGGGACGATTTTTCTCTGAATACATGTTGCAGTAGTGTAGCTCTGATAGGTTCTCATACTGATTCAGAATTTTACTTAAATTATTTTATTCTGCTACACTAAAGTTTCAACTGGTCTTTTGTAATTATTTGTTTTCGCTTTGGCACTACTCTACTATTGCAAAGTTCATATTTTGTCGTTTGCATTGCAAAATGCCATAGGCACCACTTTATTTTAGGAATGTTTGAATTTACAGGGTTCTCTTTTGTGGCAGAACTTTTCAAAATCAGTTACTTTAGCACTGATTTTGAGTTTATTTTACAGGGGAAGATGTGCCAGCATCACCATTTTCCATGACTAATTGTGGAGAGTGGGACAAATTCAGAAATATAGACATGGATAAAGAGGTCTTTTGCTTCTCTTAATCGCAAAAACTTGTTCCAATCTTTCAAATTTCACTCTTTTTCAAGAAAGGATATATCTGAATTACCTCCAATGTTGTGATATTATGTGGGCACACACTAACACAATGCTTTGGTGTTACTTTGACATGTATTGTGGTAAAATGTTCCAACTGCAGCCATTTTTTGTTTGTGGTAGGCTGATATGATTAATGCCCTAAATAGCTCGCCACTAAAGAGGAAAGGTCATGTTGATGCTGATAAGATAGCTGTCTTGAATGCATGGCGAAGAATCAATTGTCGAACAAGAGAGGCACTTCGCCGTAGCTTTCTTTCCGAACTTATTGAGGGCTATGAGGTATACATATGCATATACATACATACATACATATATACATACATACATATATATATATATATATATATATTTGTCTGTTTGTTCTTTGCTCTGTTAATTGTAATCCATTTTCTGGTCTCTGTACTGAGTATCACAGTATCTATTTGACATAAAATTTTCAACAACTAAATTGATGGAGTGATTCTTCAGCTTCATCAAGGATTAAATTCAAGTTTTAATCTTTTGGATTTTAGGCTTGCTTACGGGCCTTCATTGAGGAGAGTAGAAATACAGATGTGCTTGAGCTACGGGTTCAAGATTCTTTCCACCGGTTGTTGCTGCATGGTGTCTGTGAGGTAATTTGTCCCAAATACTCTCAATTTGAGGGCTTTATTTAATGTTGGACTGGAAGCTACATAATGAGCCTCCAATAGAGTTTTAAACCAATCAGAAGGGGACATTATATTGAATATATACAAGGAAAATGATTGTTCCAAAAAGAGTTTACTATATGCACTTGTATCTACCATTGTCTACTTCACGTGATCAAAGCATCCGTTGGCATTATCAATCTCCGAGATAATAATGAAACTATCCAGTTCTAGTGCTTTTGTTGATAGGTTGTTTTACTGGTCTTAGATCAAAGTTTACTACCTGATACTTGTAAATATTGTCTTTTGAACAGTTCTATAATGTGGTGTCAGTAACAATTACAGAAGCAAAGGATGAAGAATCTGTGAAAATGACAAGGATAAAGAAGAAAAAAGGTAGTTCGGCTGAACTTCCCAACATAACTCTGACCCAGTTTCTAAGAATGTCCAAGGAAGGCATTTGGTAACTTCCCCGGGCGGGGGTTCCCTTTCTTGTATATAAATAAGATTGTGCGTTATCTCATGCATCAACTCCCTAAATCAGATAAGGCAAACTGTATTTCTCGGTTATCGGCTGTAAAATTTGTTTATTAAGTGGCAGATTTGCTTATCTGGATGTCTGTAATCTCCCAGTCAACAGTAAATGTTCATTGTTAGTTCAGGATATCATAAGCTGGAATTTCTTTCCAAGCTCACTTCAAAACAACTTTGATTTGGTCGGTGTGTTCTGGCATCAAAGTGTCTTAAAATGCTGTGTTTCCAGTTTGATTTACCCAGATATCGTCCCGAGGCAATTAATTATATTTTCTCAAAATGATAAGTAAGGTTCAAAGGAGAGGTTTGTGAAACACAATTATGAAATGAAAGGCCCTAGAAACTGCCAAAAGAAACAACACTATTTGCGCATGAAATGTTAAGTAAATTGGTCTCATCTCCTCCTTTCTCTCCAAGAAACAGCTTGTAGATTCATGGCTCAAAAGTTTGACCATCTTCTTTTTTGGGTTATGTTTCAGCTCCCCATCTTCCACTCAGCCCATGCTTTTGTAGTAAACTCGATATCAGCTCGTCGTTTCACTCCAATATATACTCCAGAGCTCACCTCTTATTCTAAAAACTCTTCTCTCTCTCTGTAATATGGCCAAGAAACTCGTCCAATACTCTGGTAATAAATAACATCCTCGCTTTCTGTGCTTATACAGTACAGTTGCCACATATTATATTTAAAGAGATGTCTGTTGTGATTGAACTTGAATCTGCAGGTTGACGCTTTCACTGACTCTGCGTTCAAGGGGAGGCCAGCGGCATTGTGTTTGTTGGAGGAAGAGAAAGATGAGGATTGGTTACAAGCTTTGGCTTTGAAGTTCAATATCTCGGGGACCTGTTACTTGACTCGGCTTACTGATGACTCCCCTAATCCCAGATTTCATCTCAGATGGTTCACTCCTGTTGCTGAGGTTCGTTTTGTTTCTATTAACTGCGTGGTGAAGTCGAAGTTATTGCTTTCATTGTCTGATAAAAATCAAATCGTTAGGTCTCACAATGCCTAGGTTAATGAATGAATTCTTGTTATACAGCTTCCTCTGCAATAGGAACATATAACATGTATTACCATTCTAATCATGGACATTTCTCGTATATACGAGTAAATGATAACTGGTGTTATCATTCCTGTGTTCAAAATCTGATGGTTATCTTGTCCTGCAAATTGAGATGCTAAATGTAAACAAATTATAGGTCAGCATCAACTGCAGATTCCTAAGAAACAGCTTTACATCCTTTCTATATTACAACATATAATGCATCTCGAGTAGTCTAATCTGTTCTGATTTTCAGGGAGGGATGTCAGGCATTTGAACTGAATGTATCTATAAACAAGACACCGCGGAGGCATGAAGCTGTTTCTACACGACCTTTCCTTGTTATATCATATTGTAGTCTAGGAATAGCGGACATGAAAATGCCGTCTTCGACAACACTTACGGTTGAAACAAATCTAATGAAGTCTTATCTCAGGATCCTGTGTTGTGGAAGTGCACATCGTGCTCTGGCTACCCATTGGAATCAGAAGCTTCCGAATATATTTTTTAATGGGTGTATTTAGTAATTTCAATGAGTTGGCATGCCAAATTGTAGGAGACAGTAGGAAGCCCACGAGGAAGTTACATAGAAACAAACTATAAAGGCTAGTTTTTGGGGTGCAATGGAGTCAGCTGTTCATGCTTATTTGTTTATCGTTTTGTGAGTTCTTGATCCCGTTAGAAAGCTGTGATTGTTCTCTACAGGATTGTAACCAATTTTTATTTTTTTTGTACGTGGAAGCAGGCTTAGTTGAACTATGTAAATCTTGTTTGTCAAGTTTCTGTTTCTGCAATTTCTTGCTTGATTGATTTCAATTCTTGATTAGCTTGTGTTCGATACTTGTTCTTTGACAAGTTCGCATCAGATTTAGGGCACGAACGAAAAAATCAATGCTCTCTGCCTCTGTTTCTGTCCTAGTAACACATATTCATATTTGTTGTAATTAATAATGATGTATTGATGGCAATTTTTGGCATCACCTAGAAGTGGAATCTTGAACATTCACATAGATGATGAGCAGAAGCAGAGACTGCTGCTGCTGCTGTTACTGTGATGGAAGGCTCTTTGTTAGTTTAGATTTCAAGTCATTTTCTCGTGCTTGTGTGATTCCCAAATAAATCTCCATCATATTTGTTTAAGTGGAATAATACCCTGGATTGTTAATTGAAGCTTTTTTTAATTTCTTGATCTCGTTTCGATGCCTTGAGCAAGACATCTTTCACACGAGTTTCAGGGTGGAACTCTCTAATTTGGGTGTCTAAAAATTCCAATGATCTTTGTATAAACAGATGGAATTAAAATACAAATCTCCTCACCCATCCCTACCACCACCACAACCACCAGCGGCGGAAGGCAGCCCTCGAGCAGCTGTATCCGGGCAGAGGCAATTGTAAATTAATAGTTTAAAATTTCAATTTTTGACAAAATTTACCCTAGCTATCCATCAAGAGGCAATTAATTATATTTTTCTCAAAACCGACACTAAGTGTGGAAAGAGAGGCTCGCGAATGTAATAGACTGGTCTAGTCCCATCCTTTCTCTCTCCAAGAAACAACTAGTAGACTAGTGGCTCAAAAGTTTGACCCGTCTTCCTTTTTGTATTCTGTCTGGGCTCTTCATCTTCCACAAAATCCATCCTTTCGTTACAAACTCGATTTCAGATCGTCGTTTCACTTCACTGCATACCCCAGAGCTCACCTCTTATTCTTAAAACTCTTTTATCCTTCTCTGTTGTATGGCGAAGAAACTCGTCCAATACTCTGTGGTAATAAATAATATCCTCCTTTTCTCTGCTTATACAGTCCACTCGCCTGATGTATTATATTTATTTAAAATGATGTATGTTGTGATTGAACTTGAATCTGCAGGTTGACGCTTTCACTGACTCTGCGTTCAAGGGTAACCCAGCGGCGGTGTGTTTGTTGGAGGAAGAGAAAGATGAGGACTGGCTACAAGCTGTGGCTTCCGAGTTCAATATCTCTGAGACCACTTACTTGACTCGGCTCACTGGTGACTTCCCTAATACCCGATTTCGTCTCAGATGGTTCACTCCTGTTACTGAGGTTCGTTTTGTTTTTATAAATGGTGGGGGCGAAGTCGAAGTTATTGCTTTCATTGTCTGTTAAAAATAAACTATAAATAGAAACGATGCATATATATCATGTGCCTAATCAAGTTATCTTAGTTGGGGTTTTAATTTTTTTTTATGATTGAATGGCATTAATATTGAAAGCAACTGTAAATCACAACAGTGTGCTGATGATATGCTTTTGCAGGTTGCGCTTTGTGGTCACGCAACATTAGCAGCATCACACACACTTTTTTCCAGAGGTTTGGTGAACTCCAACATAATTGAATTTGCCACACTATCTGGAATTCTGACTGCTAAAAAGATCCCAGACGTCAAGGCTGCCAATGACTCTAACTTACAGAATGGTGAAGCACAAGATTGCTACTTTATTGAATTGGATTTTCCCACTGTTCCAACTACTGAGTTCAATTCTGCCGAGCTTTCGTCAATTCATAAGGCTTTGAGTGTTTCTTCAACTTCAATCATTGATATGAAGATAACAATTACCTCGGAATGTGTCTTTGTAATCCCTTCTGACCCTTTGTTCCTTGATTTTAATACATACTATTAGATAAATTTTGACGTATTTTTAGGATTCAGCCAGTAATGAAAATTTAGTAGCTACTCTGAATGAAGTTGGCCACATTATGCAGGTGGTGCTTCCATCAGCAAAATCTGTCACAGAATTACAGCCACAGTTTGATGAAATACGAAAATGTCCTGGACAAGGCATAATCGTTTCCGGGCTTGCTCCTCCAGAGTCTGGATTTGATTTTTATAGCCGATTCTTCTGCCCTAAATTTGGCATCAATGAGGTAATTATGAGTTGGTATTTTTTCAGTCCTTGTAATGCGTCTCTCAGTGCCTGGGTTAATGAATGAATTCCTGTTATACATCTTCCTCTGCAATAGGAACATGTAACGTGTAGTATTATTCTGATCATGGACATTTCTTAAATATACGAGTGAATGATAACTGGTGCTATCATTCCTGTGTTCAAAATCTGATGGTTATCTTGGTCTGCAAAATGAGATGCTAAACATGACCAAATTGTAGGTCAATTTCAACTGCAGATTCCTTAGAAACAGCTTTACATCCCTTTTGTAAAACTACAACATATAATATGTTTTGCGTAGCCTAATCTGTACTGATTTCTGGGAGGGGTGCCAGGTATTTGAACTAAATGTATCTATATATAAGACACCACGGAGGCATTTACCTGTTTTTACATGACCTTTCTTTGATCTATCATATTGTAGTCTAGGAGGATCCGTACATGAAAATTCCATCTTCGACAACACTCTTAAGATTTAAACAAATCTAATGAACTCTCTCTGGTGTGCATACGACTTGTTTATCTCAGGATCCTGTTTGTGGAAGTGCACATTGTGCTCTGGCTTCGTATTGGAGTCAGAAGCTTGGAAAATGCGATTTTGTGGCGTATGCGGTAGTCTCTCTGTTTCTCTGCTATTAACACGTATTCACATTTGTTGTAGTTAATAATTATGTATTGATTACAGTTTTCTACCTCACGCAGGCATCGCCTAGAGGTGGAATCTTGAACATTCACATAGACGAGCAGAAGCAACGAGTGCTACTGCGAGGAAAAGCTGTTACTGTGATGGAAGGCTCTTTGTTAGTTTAAATTTCAAGTCATTTCCTTGTGCTTGTGTGATTCCCAAATAAATCTCCATCATTTTGCTTATGTGGAACAATGCCCTGAATTGATAATTGAAACGTTTTAATTTCTTGATCTCATTTCGATACGTTGTGCAAGACATCTTTCATATGAATTTGACATTTTGGAACTCTGCAGTTTGATTTGTCTAAAAACCCAATGATCTTTATATAAACAGATGGAATAAAAATATAAATCTCCACGTCGAACAGCAATTCAAGAAACCGCAACATGCACCCTCGCCACCTTGCTAACACCACAACCACCAGCGGCAGAAGGCAGCCCCCGAGCGATTGAATTCGGGCAGGGACAATAGCAAGAACTGGCCAAGATTAAAAGGCTTGAGACATATGGAGCGACGCCACTTTACAAATATGAAATTACTTTCAAGGATCAGAAGAATCATGGTGTTGATCATCTTTGACCAGGAAACAGTTGTTATACAAATTATTAGACAATCCTTCTTGTATGCATTAACTAAAGATTTATCCCATGTCAATGATGCTACCTAGATGAACAATAAGCTTCACATTCATTGTTCTATCTCACAGAAATAGCTTACAATTCTGATTGATCCAATTGTCTACTACACAACAGGCGTGCAAGCCTGCCTATAACCTTAAGCACGATAGCACCGGAAAATGACAAATAATAATAATAATAATAATTGATTTCAGTTATGCTTGATTAATGCAGTTAATTTCGTGGACTAGTTATGCCAAATTATGATAATTAATCTCTTAATTACAGAAGGTTTAAGATTAAAATTTTATGGGTAGCTGTGGCCGCGTCACGCAATTATGCCAAACTGGTGGCTCTTACGTTGTCGTTTTGGTAAGCTGAAAAACAGGCCTTATTTCACACCCCGAGCCCTAAATCAGATGCACACAGTGCAGCGGTTCTTCCCGCTTCCCTTTTAAGTCGTCGCCAGTTTTTCGCTTTTTCTTCTTCTGAGCCGTAGTTTTCGTCTTGCTTGCCCGAAATGAAGCTCGTGAGGTGATTTACATGAATTTGTCTTTCCATTTGTGGTTTTAGTTGTGTAATTCATTTTATTAATCAGTCTTTTCTGATTTCTTGGTCGTTAATTAAGCAGGTTCTTGATGAAGTTGAATAATGAGACCGTGTCGATTGAGCTCAAGAACGGAACCATTGTTCACGGAACCATCACAGGTTACTTTCTATTTCCTATTTCTCTTATTATTTGCCTCTGTATTTTTTTTCAAGGTTTAATATGTTGAGGATTTTGTTAAAACGTAGCTTTTTATTTTGCATAGTTCTTCGATGTTTGAATGGCTTGATTCTGTTTCCGTTTTCTGAGTGGCAATGCCTTATAGTAGTTTTTTGAAAGGGCGAAAGGAAAACAGAACACACTGAGGTGAAGAGACGCTAAATTAACTCTATTTTTCATTCCTTTGTGTTTGTAGTAGTCCATTAGTTCGAAAGGTTTTCTTATCTGCAGTTAGCATGGGTTCTTGATGAGAATCCAAGTATGAAACCATTATAATCATTGTTCTTTTATTACTTACAACGATATCGTTGTTATGAAAAATTGAGTCCAATTTCATTTCCAGGTTTTTTCTGGATGTTGTTTAATAAACTATAAATGAGTAATGGTTCTCCAATGAAATTTCATTTAATCTAGAGGGGAGCATCTGATATCCCAAAAAGAGTTAGAATGCTGTTTGCGGAGGTTTTCTTTTTTTTTGGCTGTACACCGTATGGATCTAATGTAGGACAAAATGGTTCTTTGCTAAAATTATCCCTTATTCTATCTTGTAGTATGAATTCCCCTTAGAGGATATGAATACTGTCTCCTCATCACTTGAAGTGAAGTGTTGAAATACGCTGTATATGTTAGGATTAACATCTTGTTTGAATTCGTAGTTTTGTATATTTGAAGGTTTTCATGTCAGAGATAGATACATAGATCTGCCTTTGATGTCTCTATCCTTCTGCTTGCTCTTATCACATGGGTTGGCATTTTTTTTGCCTGGCCTTCTCTTCTGGTATAAACTATGACTTTGTGCCTTTTTTTTCTTTAAACCCAAAAAAAAATTGAGACTAGTGCAAAGTAGATGCTCTGAAACATCATGCCATTTTTGGCTTGCAAAGTTGTGACTTTTATGATTGCAGTCTTCTCTTTATAGATTGAACTATAAAAACTGTGGACTCATGCTCTTCTTGGAAGGACATTGCTTGTGAGGTTGCCTTCACTCTGTACATTATAACCCTCAATGGTTTTTTTGGCTGACGGACCAAGGTTTCAAGTAGTTATGAAGTTTAGTGGGAAAACAGGATTGCATTTGCTGAGCTATATGATTATGAAACTTTAATCTACTAAAAGCCATATCTCAGGATTCCCACTAGATTTCCTCATAGCTCTTGTATTGGATTAATTTCACACACTTACTGTTTTCCATAATGTTGGTACCTCTCTCGCATTCTAATACATGTGCTTGTTCACATATGCATCAGTACATGCATAGGAACATACATACACACACTACAGCACTGTGAGCATGCTCAGTCCCTACCCATTATTGTCTTGAGGGTTTTCTTTTGTATTTTCTCTTAGGTCAGCAGGAGATATTGTCAGATCACACATTAAGGGTGGCATAGTAACTAGAACAAGGGTAGCATTGTATATTTTGTCTTGTGGAAATGTTATTAACTCTACTTGCTGGTTCATTATAGGTGTGGATATCAGTATGAACACACATTTGAAAACGGTGAAACTTACACTGAAGGGGAAAAATCCAGTGACTTTGGATCACCTGAGTGTGAGGGGTAACAATATTCGTTACTATATCCTGCCCGACAGCTTGAATCTTGAAACATTGCTGGTTGAGGAGACTCCTAGGGTCAAGCCAAAGAAGCCAACTGCTGGTATTGCCATTATTTCTTTGGATTAAACTTTATACATGTTCTTACTGGTTGTGTTTAGCCTTTGTTCGCGTGGTTCCTGATATTAGTTATCTTTATTCTAAAATTCAGGGAGGCCTGTGGGACGTGGTCGGGGCCGGGGACGGGGTCGTGGACGTGGCCGTGGACGTTAGATTGCACTGGTTACAATTTTTGCAGCACCTGGTTATGTAAACATCTATGTTGTAGGAGAGGATGGACATGAAAGGCGCGATATTTATCATTTAATCGTTGTTTAACCTTTTGCCCTAGGGCAGCTTGATCATGAATTCTTCTGACCATCACTCCTTTGTTGGATTCCTTGTAATGCTACTACAAAAGACGGTGATTAATTAGTGTGTGATCAATTACTTGTCACTAGATTTTATCTGGCACATAACTTTTGGCGTGGCATTGTGTTGACTATTATCCTCAAACATCTAGGAAGATGCTCCATTATTTTTGTATGGGACTGAGTTAGAGCGAAATCCCTATTGCAGGTTCTGCCTGCAATTTGAATGTTCCAAATAGAAGGCTATTACCACGGTTGTACCTTGGGAAAGAGAAGGCTGTGTTGCTTTCCTTTGTTCTGAAAGTGCCGACTATTTAGTGTTTGAATGAACAATAAACATTATTTTCATTATCAGCACCGTCATTCAGTTGTCATTGTTATCGCATAATTGTAGCCCGCGATTGCCTTGCTGCCCAATTCAATTCAGCAAACCTAACCGGACTTCTTCGGATCAGCCCAATCCAATCCGAAAGTAACATTTCACATTTGACCAAGTCTGTGCCCATTTTCACATTCCAAATCCGAGGAGGGCATTAGAATTAGAATCACATCTGTTTTCATGTTTTTGAAACCCATTTTATACAATGGATTTGACCTTGGCCTTCTGAAAATAAAAAGCTGTGAAGAACGAATCTTTGCAAGACGAGACGAAATTAGTTCATTAAAGCTAAGCCTGTTGTGGGTGTGGTTGTGGAGAAAGATAGATGAAGAAAGCTTTCACGGTGTTGGGGGCCCTAGCATTTGGTTGGTTGGCAATAGAGATTGCTTTCAAGCCGTTTCTTGACAAGGCTCGAGCCGCCATGGACAAATCGGATCCTGCTCGCGATCCCGACGATGACGTCGTCGTCGTTGAAGATGAAAACAAGGAATCTCCCTCTGATGCCGATGCTTCCGATGACAAACCATCCCATGGTTGAGGTCAAATTATACTAGTTTTATTATGACCCCAAGCGTTTTGTTTTAATTGCTCTTCAGCTTAGCTACCCCGATTGTAAAATATCGGTTTGTCAGTCCTGACCGAATGAAACTACATGTTAAGGGTTTATTTCCTTACGATTAATTAGTTGCTTTTCAATTTTGACATCTCTTTCCATAACTGTATGCAAACTTTCTGCTGAAATATTCATTGTATTCATTACTCCTGCCGACTTCCCCAATCTTAATTAAAATCCTTCAGCTACACAATTCCATTTATTGGTGAAAATGATGTGTCATTAAGGACGGATGACACGCCTGCTATGCAATTGCACATTGTCAATGCCAGAGAACCCAGTCCAAGATTAAGTGCTGTATAATTTCTGGAGATAAGCCAGCTTTAACCCATCTACATCTACAACAATATTTCAATATGAGGCTGTTCCTTCTTGTTGGGTCAACTAATGCTTTACGTGCTTGCTTATTTTAGTCCACGAGAAACTGCTAGCTTGATGTTTACAAAGCAACCCAAATTCTTCTTCATTGGACTGGGTAAAGAGTAAATTGAGCCTCTTTCCATACCAGATCCATGCCAACGTTGTAATGATATTCTATTTTATTGGTTGGTTGGTTGGTTATGAATTGCGTATTCTCTAGGCTTTAGTCACACAACTCCAACCAGTTTTGGGCTTGGCAATTCGTCTAACACCTTGTACTCTATACGCCTAACAGATTTTGGATTTGGATTTGGATTTTTTTTTATTTTTGCCTTTCAATTCAACGCTGTGGCCTTAGCTGCACAAGTTCCAATTAAATGTTATGTTATTATTTAATCCAATTATTCATGATAAATAAGTTTAATTAACCCACTAAATTCAAATTATTTGATAACGATTCTTCATACAATTCCATTAATGCACCAATTTCGTTTTGTTTTTTTGGGGTCAATATATCGTCTCATTGTGCTTTAGAATACTGGAAACATGTTTCCTTCAACACACCATTCGATTGTATGAATGAAATTCCTCGGAGACGGTGGATTCCATTGAGCCAAGCACAATGATTTCCCCGTGACACCTTGTTCTGTCAAATTCATCTACCCATCTTACATTTAAATTTTTATTTTTTTTATAATTTAAAATAATTTAATTTTGTTTTATATTTTTATTATTTGCTTAAATTTTTTCTTCTAGTTTGAAGTTGTAAACAATAATAATAAAGAAATTTGGACGCAAAGCATATCCTTGTTGCTTTGTGGAATAAATAACAATGGTAATTTGCAGGGCATTGGGTTATGGGTTTTCTTACACGTGGCAGCTAACCCAAAAAAGAATTAAGGTTCGTGTCCCGTCGCTACTCGTATGTTGGAAAATTTGGCCTGGCCTAATCAAGAAAGAATATTGAAACATTCACGGAAATTCATGCTACGGTCAATGCCTGAAACAGAACTTCCAATTATACCACAAGTGGATGTCATGTCAGGAATGCGTCAACCCACTGGTCATTCGTATTTACAAAATTTTGATTTCATACTGAGACATCCATGGAATAGTAAAGTATTTTCGACATAATGCGAAGATGCTCTTTCTCCAGTCCATACTTTTTCTTTGTTTTATTCCCGGCAGCGTTCCTGTCGGGGTCTTCTCCCGCTACTGTACGACACTGAATCAGCGCCTACTGCCCTCTCCTCGTATTTTCTACGAATATCGATAGATTTGCTTAACTTTCCGCCATTCGCTGACGATAATGGCAGCTCCACGTAACTTCAACTTTGCTGATTATTATATCTGAAACTTGGTGCTACATTTTTATTTCTTGCACCCAACGTTTTTGTTCTTTACCCCGCAAGTTGCCATCTTTCTCTGTCTCTGTGGAAGCAATTAAGAAGTAATAAATGTATTTTAATGCTTGAATGATTTTCAATATCGTGTCATTGATCGTCAGCCAATTACTAGATATCAAAACGTTTTATCACCATTTTATTTTCTTATTGACTTAACTGGTTATGGCAATAGAATCTATGTAGATTGTCGACATTAATTTTTTTCCTTGTTTGGAGTCCCCGCTGCCCACCACTCTTCTTTAAATTTCTCTGATTTATACAATAGTAGCCTTACCATCTTTGTACTTTGAACGAATTTTTATTATCCCAAAACATGACCAAGAACACGTCTCCACAGGACTCATCAGACCGCTTGGGTTTCTTCAGGAAATCTAAGCGTTTGAACCCTCTTGAACCTTTTTTGGGCATTCTCGGCTTCATTTTGGTTGCTATCTTCTTCATTGGAAGTTTTTCTTACCTGGATAACAGTACTGTCACTCGAAGCTTACACCATTATGGTCCTTCTTGGCATGGATTAGTTGGACAATTTTCATCGTCATCATCAGCATCAGCAAATGCACCATTGGGTGTGAATGAACGGCCGGGATTTCTCGATGAAGGTGGTGCCGAGTGTGATGTGTATGATGGTAACTGGGTCTGGGATAACAACTATCCATTGTATCGGAGCACTGATTGTTTGTTTATAGATGGCGGATTTCGTTGTTCAGAGAATGGAAGGCCTGATAACTTCTTCACCAAGTGGCGTTGGCAACCTAAAGACTGCAACTTGCCCAGGTATTTATTTATTTATTGATCGCTGTATGTTTGTTTTATGTTCCTTTACGAGAAAATGTAAAAATTGGTCTGTGTCCCCTTCAATTTTTATTTTACATGTCTAAAAATAATTTGTACTTGTAATTATGCAAGTTCTCTGGGTGGGTATTATTTCTGTATTTCAGTAATCGAGATAAAATTGTGATTTTTGCAGCTATGTTGAGCATTCTTGCTGGGTTTATTTCGTTTCTGCTTTCTCTTGTTTGTTGACGCGTTTGTCTATTTCTATGGAAGTGGGTTTGGATGCTCTGCAAACCATTTTTTGTCTTCGTTACTCCTATTGCTTCGGACAATGCTTCTGCAATAAAATTGCTCCTCTCTTCCACGGAAGAGTAACTTTCTTCCTACCCGTCTACATATTTTGAAAAACTCTCGTTTGAAATTGTTCTCTATTTTAACATTTTTTATTAAACTTTTGCCATTGCACATTATGTATTAGTTAAGATTTTAATTTAGCGTTTACTCTTATATTATCAAATTTCAGGATTTTATTATTATTTTTCTCTTCACATTTTAATTGTTTATCAAGTCATCCATTTTGATTGTCTCTCTCCTGGCTTGTGAACAGATTTGATGCAAGGAATATGCTGCAAAAGCTTCAAAACCGACGGCTGGTATTTGTTGGTGATTCAATTGGAAGGAATCAATGGGAGTCCCTACTTTGCATGCTAGCTTCTGCTGTTTCCAACAAGTCTTCAATTTATGAGGTGAATGGGGAAACAATCAAGAAGCACAAAGGTTTCTTGGCTTTCATGTTCAAGGACTATAACTGCACAGTTGAATACCACAGGTCTCCGTTTTTAGTGGTTCAGGGCCGAGCTCCACTCCAAGCTCCAAAGAAGGTGAAGATGACTCTGAAAGTGGATCAATTGGACTGGTCTTCTCGTCAATGGAGGGATGCAGATGTACTCATTTTTAACACTGGGCACTGGTGGAATTTTGGGAAGACCATAAAAGTGTATGCATAACCTTTATCATAGCTCTTTCTATATTCTCCTTTTCCTTTTTCATGCCCACGAGCTGGTTTATGCGTGTGTATCTGTTCTCATATACATATAGATGATTGCCCTGGGGCTATCAAGGTAGGACTCACTAATATGTGCTTCACTTATAGTTTGAAAGCTAGGATGGACATCTAGATTTGGGACAATAAATGAGATATCTCTTAGTTGCCCATATAGTACTCATGGATCAGTACATGTGAATATCATTTATCCCAGTTTGTATGAAACATCTCAGTGTAATTAAGACTATTAGTGTTTCTACGCGTCGTTTGTGAAATAGTATTTTTGAATGAAGTTGTAATTACTATGTTGTGAAATCACTAACACAAATTGAAATAATAACAAAATAGAACGATTGAAGTATAATTTAGTTTGACATCAGATTTAGATTAATCTTGGGAAGGTTAGGATTGATAGCCATGATACACTTCAGAAATATGTTTTGCCTTTCTTAGCTTGATGAGTTATTGGGGGTAAGGATCAAGAACATGTCTTGCATGATTGAAGCAGGGGGCTTTAAGACATGCTTCTAGTGTCCAATGCTATCCTCACCCATGAATGCCAGTAGACTGCATTCTGTTATTACATTAATTTCATAATGCTTTTGCTTCATGTTTTCTGCCAATTTTTTGTTTCTAAAGGTGACTTTCACCCCCTTCTGTTTGTCTTATGAGTTTTCTTCATTAAAATCTACGAAAGATTTATCTTGTAAGCAATTTAGAAAAACTCAAATATCACAGGTTATATTTACTTGTGTATCCCTTGAGGAAACAGAATGCTGCCTGTTTGCGACCTTCTTAGCATTTCTTGATGAGAGATGTTAACATTTTTCTAGCTATAGTATAATGCCTCATATTTGGATTCATGTTATTTTTTAGGGGTTGTTATTTTGAGGAAGAGGGGAAGGTAAAGATGAAGATGAGTGTTGAAACTGCATTCCAGAAGTCGATTGAGACATTGATTGATTGGATTGGTATTCAAGTAAACAAGAACAAGACCCAAGTTCTCTTTCGAACCTATGCTCCCGTGCATTTCAGGTTCAGCTCAACTTCTTTTCTTTTATTTGTCTCCTTTAAAATCCTTTTTCCTCGTTGTTTCAGCGAGCTTCAAAGGGCCTCCATGATTTATGCATCTTCTGGTAATTGCATCTCTTCCATTTGATTTGAAATGCATGGAATCATCTTTCTTTTATATAAAATGCCTTGAAGTAGATTACATAGCCACAAAATAGTGCTGCATCAGTGCTATTGAACCTGGGTATGTATAACCTGTTCCCAATAAAATGGCTTTTATAGATTCACATCAAAGGTTGCACAAATCCAAAATTGAATAACATATCACAAGGCATTGAAATGTTGGACTTCCATGGATGGCAACCTGAATTCAACATGGTACGACAACTATAATGGAATGGTTTACCTGAACGCTCTCCTTCATTTTGTTCTATCATACGGGTGAACGCAAATGAAGTTATGAGTTATGTCTTCTGTATTTTATATGAATATTGTATGGTTAGTTATTATTATTGGTTAAGATTGGGTACTTGCTATGCTATATTATGTGCAACCTTGACTGGTCACTAAATGTAACAGAAATGGCAATTGGAAGTCTGGTGGTACCTGTCACTTGGAAAAACTTCCTGATTTGGGTGCATTACCTGCTCCACTTGGGTCTCATTTCAAAATAGTAGCTGATACATTATTGAAACACCAGAACGAGTCCCAAGTGATGAACTTGGAGTTATTGAAAGTGACAGAAATGACATCCCATAGAGAAGATGGTCATCCTTCCGTATACTATTTAGGGCCTGAGACTGGTCCAGCACCTATCCACAGACAAGATTGCAGCCACTGGTGCTTGCCTGGTGTCCCCGATTTGTGGAATGAGCTTCTTTATGCTCTTTTTCTCAAGCGAGAGATGTCCCGTGCATAAAATTCAACAGAAATTTTGCAAGCTCCGTTGTAATGGTATATAACTTTTAGGAAATAGCACATATTCCCGGAAATTCTCAGGCAATGTTATCTTTTGTAAAGCTGAGTGTTGGTGATGGCTCCTCTCTAATTGGTATCCAGAGCTTCATCCGTTGACCAATCAGGTTTTGCTCTCCCAAGTTGTTGGGATTTTTCAGCAAAAGGTTAAACATTAAAGGGAAGAATTTCTGGACATGTATATGGATGAACTCGGACACATTCATACATTCTAGTTAAATAGCTGGTGATTGTCAAATTCTACAGATTATTTTATAGGTAGGGGGTACAGTTGGTGGAGAGAGAGAAATTTTAAGGCGTTGGCAACCCAAAGATTGCAACTTGCCTAGGTTCCTTCTGTTTTCTTTCTTCAGTGCTGTGTTCATCTCTCGTTTATGTTCAGAACCTGTGTTCTCTTTTGATTTTTCTTTAGCTATTAGGCTTTCATTTCCTTGTTGCAGGATATGGGTTTCGGTCTCTTTGACTGGAGAGCTTCTTAGATTTTCTTTTGTGCCAAATATTTTTATTTTCTCATCAGTTTGGAGCTTTTAATTAGATATAATTTTTTCTTTTTGAGTTTTTCTTTGCTGAGTAATGGAGTTATATAAAAGTCAATTAAAATATGACATCTTTTCTCCATCTTGGTAGCATGTAAATTTCTAAAAATATGGTGAACTTATTACAAAATAAAATTAAAATTGCAGTCTATAAAGAATTTCGTCTAGATTCAAACCTTGAACAACTATATATAATTTTAGCCTTAGCTTTTTCGAAACTAACATAATAGAATTTTAATTTACCCACCCTGTCCATCATCTTTATTGACCTTATGTACTGATATCTTTTATGAAATACTGAGGCGTCTCGATGGCCCAACTTTGGCAAGGTCAGCATGTGCCTGTGCTGCATTTTGTTGCATTTCAAGAGAGGAGAGGTTGTGGGAAAATGTGTGTTCTTCTTCTATGTGGCCTTCAACCAATAGGGAGGATGTCAAAAGTTTAATATCTTCTATTGGTGGATTCAGAAAGTTTTATGCAGATTGTTTTCCACTAGAAAGTCAATGAGTACCTTTGGAATAAATATGTTGAGTACTCGGAAGAATTGACTGAAGCTGAATACTATGGTGATATGGATGAATTTCAAAGTATTTCACCATCACACTTTGTTTCTATGGTAGATATCAGATAAAGCAAAATGTTCAAAAGTGCTGTGGGGCATTCCTAATGCTAATGGACTCCATGGTTGGTTTTACAACTGCCCATTTCAAATCGATCTTCTCACCTATGCAACTATAGACAATGACAGAGAAGGGGAACTTACCCTTTCAGTTTCTGATGGTCTTCCCCCCATATTTTCAATGGAAAAAGAAAGAAGAGACGGGAAGCCATGGAAGGAGCTCCGTGATGGACTACGGATTGTTGTAAACAAAAAAAAATAAAGCAATCTGGTAATCTTGCTAGCTGGAGCCCTCTTGGTGTGCAAAGGCATTGGCCAACAGACAAGGATTGTGTGACACGCTTTGGATCCGTCCTTCCTGCTAAAGAAATTCTTCCTTGTCAAGTGGTAGAATGCATCCTGATTATGAAGTTCAGATTCATCCATACTGAGGAAGGGGGTTGTGCAAACAACTCTCAAGTTATCTGAGCTGAGCATGGAATTGCAAGACATGGAAGGTGCTCATGTTAATGGAAGAAACAGTTTGCTCATTCTTAAGGATGCCCTGAGCTGCCATCGGACCAAATACTCGAAAGTGCAAAGCGAGTTAAAAGAGGAGAGATTATCAAAGCACAAGTCGTGCCATTTATTTTTAATTAATTAATTCCGTGAACCCAAATCCATTTACATATCTCCCATCAGAGTTTTATTTATTTATTCACATTTTTCAATTAAGATGTTGTAATAAGCTGTCTTGTTCTTGGATCCCTGGTTAATTTATCTCTCTTGTTTCTTAATCTTTCATGATAAAACAAATTTAATTACCCCGCTAACCTTAAATTAGTAAACACTCCGTAAGGATCGTGCCCAGTCCATCCTACTATTGTTCATCAATAATGTCAGTTTAATTACCCCGCTTACCGATTCCAACTCAACTTTGTGATAGTTTTATTGAATTACCGATTCATCAATACTGTTGTTCATCAATAATGTCAAAGTTGAAAAGAGTCCATCCTACTATCACTTGCGAAGAAATGCTAGACTCTCATAGCCTTTGTCGAAGCATTTTTGTGGCACTCAGGTCAATGATCTATTATGTAAAATAAAAATGAGGAAACAATGAAAAACGAAATGATTCTTTTGCAAGCCTAAGCAATCATTTTTTTTAATTTTTAGAACTTCAATATTAACAGTGGTCTATGGGATCGTTGCCCTTTGTCTGGTTAAGCCTATCACCCCAATTATGTTTATTATGGGCTAATGGATTTCCTATACGCTTATAATTTGATGAGGATCAATGTCAAATAGGTAATGTAGGTTCAAGTACTATGTAAGAGTTGATACGCGTATACAGTAATAACATGGAACTACAGAAAAAGCAGAGAAGCCCGAAAATGGAAGTTTGGTTGTCCTTCTCTGCGGCATTTTCACAAACACTTATTGAGACTCTCGTTTTTAGTTTAGTACCTCCAGATACGGAAGAGGCCTATACTGCCAAGGCTCGGTATATTTTTGACTCCACATAAGTATAGCAATAATTATAATAAAAGATCATGAGATATAAGCAATCTTCATAAACTTTTTGTGTAACGCATATATTTTATTTGTTCATATTTTGGGTCACCAGTTAGTATTCACTTACCAAGATTGTGCGTTCCTTCAAGAAAACCTTTATGCAATTGTGAGAGCCACTGGATTCTAGGTTAACAAAACATGTGTTTTCCGTGATTTCCGAAGGTTTAAGGTTTGATGTGCTGAAGATAACACATTTTCATTTTTGAGGACCCAAATGGAGAAAAATTACTACTTCTATGTCAATTAAACAGAATGTACAGATGGGCATCAGCACTAAACGAACAGAATGCCCTGCAAATGCAACCCATCCACACAGCATCTCCTGGGTTGATTGATTATTCATGCAGGTCTATTTTAATCTAAACACACACCCACGCCTGCGTTCTCAAAAGTGGAATTTGGATTCACACATGGACGAGTATCAGCAAAAGAGAACAACATTCAACTTTTCGGAAACGTTAAATTTTTTGGCAAGCCTCAGCCGCCTCCAAATTTTTGTTAGTACACATGCTCCTGGTTTTGAGAATTAGGGTGTTAATCTAAAGTTGCTTTGATTTAACAGGTAGTGCGGACTTGATCCTAATCTCCGATTTCTGGAATCATCAATCGGAGCACTGAGGCCTTCATGCAGAACAAGCGCAATTACGTCTTTTTAAGAATCTTTACTCGGATAAAACGAGGAAAGAACAAAGGAAAAATCTACTAACGCAAACAGAATCAGTTCATTCAAAAGGATAAGGTTTCATACACACTCGCTAGAAAACAAACCTGTGAGATAAGAGTGCGATCAACTGAGAGCCTGGCCTTCTAATCATCGAAGAGATATTGCCCATACCTCATTGTACAATCACGGAGCACCGACTGAGCTCCTATCCTGCTTTGACAAGAACTTAACATTGCTGTTTTGGCCGCATGTAGACAAGTCGAGCAGTCTGAATTTGTGAGATTTCTATCACAAGCAGCATGACGGCAGATATAAGCATTAGGATAAGGAGATATGTTGTGGTAATCATAATCTTTACCCGTCGATGTTACCGTCTGTAAATCCGCAAGAACGTTGGCTAAACTTTTAGCAAAAGGGTCACCCCTATTGTACACTCCAAAGTTGCAGGGAACATTAGTCACATCTGTGTCTGGAACACTTGTTACGATTCCGCAGAATTTGAACAATCCCATAATGATTACTGCTAATTTTGGAGGAAAACCCATCTCTTTTTCTGTGTATGTTTGTCTTCCTTTCATTTCTCTGTTTCTGAAACAAATGACATCTTTGATGACTTTAATGCAAGACATTCTCCTTGGTTTTTCCATCAAAATAAATTTAAAGCATGTGTTTTATCTTTATTTACTTATATTCTGTTGAAATGTTCTTGTTCTACTACTATTAAATTCATATGGACCAAATTAGGCAGTTGTTCTTGTCAGAGCCACGAGTGTTTATTGCTCGCATTTTCAACATTGATCAAAAGATGTGAGCATCTTATGGCCACACACACCCAGACTGGATGCATATATACGAGCAAATAAGATAGCTTGCAGAAATTATCGTGGTACCATAAAATCAAAGTATTGTAGTTATTACTATTTCACTCATGACACTTCGTGTTTGCATCCTCACAGGTCTTTAACTTTCCGTACTCCTCTCTTGTCCTCCGTTACATCTATTTGCTAGTCTCCTGCCAAGAAACTCTTCTCTTTTTTGCAGGATATTTTTCAAGGTGCATGTAAGTTTCAACAAGCCAAAATTTGGCAACTGATTCTATACATAGTATGCTCGAAACTATTTATCGGTATGAAAGCCAGCAAGGTCTCCAAGTTCTTCCACCTCCTTTGTCAATTCTTCCACCTTGTCTAGCATCTCCATCAACGAAAGCACAAAGCTTGCTGTTTCAATTCCATCGCTATTCTTCATTTCCCCAAGTGTGGCAGGAGAAATAACCAGACTTAACTCTTGTCTCATCGACTTCAACTTTGGCATTATCAAATCCGCTATGTTACACCTTTTCATTTTCTTGATGCTCTCTCCGAGCTCTCTCAGGGTCCATGTAAGTGAGGATCCAACTATTTCACATGGCTCTTTGATCAATGCTCTCGGATCTCGTGAAGACTGCTGGCACAGTTAAAAATAATTTACAAGTCAATAAATTTGTGACACCTGGTATATGACTTGGCGAATAAGCTATGAAACGGGACATTTGATAAAAGTTTTATAATTGTATGCCTGTTTTGGAGAACGAAGATAGCCCTTAAATGAAAGGATACTTGCAGCCATATCCCGAAGAACCTCTCCAATCTGTAGATATTTGTTCCAAGGATGGGAAAACCCAAATTTTCCATGCCAGGGTTCCCATCTTGCAAAATTTGCCTAAGATATTTAAGTAGTCTATGTTAGTGAATCTAATTGTCGTGGGTTTCGAAAGGTATACAGTTTAGTGGGTGACAACAAGAATTAATATATACCAGTAATTCATCCTTTGACTTTGAATGCAGCACTGATTTGCAGGAGCTGAAACTGAAGCTAGACTTGTTTTCCTTCTCCGTGACAACTTTAAAATACTCCCCCAAGCATCCTACAATAAACTACATTAGTTATTTTAAGATTAATAGATTTTTAAGCTGTATTTCTTTTTTTCTTGGGGTTTAGAAATTTACCCTCAATGGAGCGAGCGAGGTCCTCAAATTTGGATGTTAATGAATCATGAAGTTCATCGCCAGCCCATATAGGGAAAACAAGTAAGCTGGTAAAAATGCAGACAGAAAAACCCATAACAATTGTTGACAGACGTTCACGAGCTAATTGCATGACTTTTTCAGCTCGCACGCCAGACACCGCCACCAAATTGAAGGTAAGGATGAATATCATGGCTCCATATTCATATCTTCTTTTGATTCTAGGAAGTAATCGAGAGTATGTTGCTGCTGCACCTGAAATTAATAATATTTATGCGTCATTATTAACGATAATAGTTACCCTGAATAAAGTGAAAAGACAAGAGAAAGCGATGATGGTGATCTTCGCTTGTGGCAATAGGGGGCACGTTATGTTACATGTTAATAATTATATATCGTTGTGAGTGGCGATTATTCCCTAAGAATGTGCTATAAAGTTTACCAAATACGAAGACAGAAATGCCAACAACAATGCCGTCGCCAACTCCGCCGACTTCTTGAGCAAAAGCTGCTGCTAAACATCCCAAACCACCTCCTAATATAGTTCCAATTCCGCGATTTAAGCCTTTGCTAAGCGTAGCACCTGACATGTTTTATAAAACAATTGAGTATACGACAACACTCTGCTATCTTAACCCAAGCATTAGAATTAATTCCTGAAAGGGAATGTAAACAAACCAACCTGCGCGTGCCTAAGCAAAATCGTGGCAAAGGGGGTGGACGCACGGCACCTCGCCGTCGTTATAGGCCCACATGTTGGACGTGTTTGTGTCTCTCCAACTTTCCTTATAACGAAACAAAATGCAGGAGGTCAAAAGGCTCAAGGCAGCGAAGAGCAAGAAGCAAGAAGCCTAGGAACAAGAGCATATTCCAACTTTGCACTACTATGAAAGAGTAAGGCAGGTTTCGTCTCGTATTAGCTACTGTTGTAATCTCGTCATGATGTTACTACTAAAAAATGATATGGTAAAACAAATCATTGCCGAAAGAGGGGAACAGAACTCTTGAACAACCTTTTTGCTTCTATGTGGAAACGGCGAGACGACATGATTCTCGCCATCCGGATAATAGCAACACAGGAGAACCCATTATTAGAAAAGCCAAATCTAGATCATAAGTATCATCTGAGTCCGGA